>JAAZQE010000541.1:0-20552 GCA_013620735.1 Clavariopsis aquatica | reverse complement strand
TCCATCACCACCGCCGCCCGCAAAAAAACCCACCCCCCGAATCTCCAGCACTCGCATCGCCTCCGCCTGGAATGCGAGCCGTTCCTCGGTCCCTCTCCTGCTGTCGCCGCAGACCACTGCCGTGCCCACATCGCGCTGCTCGCATCCAGCACCGCACCTAGGAGTCCAGGTGCAATCTCGCCGAGCACCCCGAGCCGGATCCCAGGCACCACCACCACCGCATCGCGCACACAGACACCCCTTCCCAACGCCGAATTCCCACCTCCACAACCCACCAGAACAAAGCGCAGCAGGCTCTGGGCGCTGGGCTGCCATTGGCGCTGTCGCACACGTACCTGAGGCCTAATCTTCTTTGTCGTCCGCGCCAATCACCCCACTCCGTCTCGTGGAACCGCAGCATTCCTCTACAACAGACACGCCCTCGCCCATCTCGATCCGCGTCGCCCACCGCCGCGACCCTCTGCGAGCTACTCCGTTCGCCATGGCCGTCTCCATGCTGCACGCTCCCTCGCGGGCGTCGACCTCGTCGTCGTCGTCCTTCATCCCCGTTTCGCGCCAGAACACAATGTCCTCCCACGACGGATCACGCTCGATGCGCCAGTCGAAGCGGTACTCGGTGACAGCCCTCTACCTGTCCATGTCCGCCAAGGACAAAGAGCTCGAGATCGAAGATGATCTGGCCAGAGGTATAATGCGCTACCGATGAGCACATTCGGAATCGGCTGCTAACTGTTGCATAGCCCAGAAGATCCTGCGGGAACTTAAATCCAAGATCTCTTCGCAATCAAAAAAGAACTTTGTGCTCGAAAAGGATGTTCGCTACCTTGACTCGCGGATAGCCCTGCTGATCCAGAATCGCATGGCGTTGGAAGAGGTATGGGTGGCACCACATCTACTCTATTGTACCGGGACTGACAAACCTACCCACTCTAGCAAAACGAGGTCGCAAACCACCTCGACGAAGCTGCGGAATTGCAGGAGGGCTTTTTCCCCAACGACGACAAGACGCAAAAATACGGCAACCTGCTGTTCCTCCTCCAGTCCGAGCCAAGGCACATTGCACACTTGTGTCGCCTTGTCACCATGTCCGAGATCGATTCCCTCCTGCAGACCGTCATGTTCACCATCTACGGGAACCAGTACGAGAGTCGTGAGGAGCATTTGCTGCTGACCATGTTTCAGGTAAATTGTTTCCGCAATGTTCCGAGCCATGTAGCTGACATGAGAAATTAGTCTGTCCTCACCTATCAGTTCGACAATACTCCCGATTACAGTTCCCTGCTGCGTGCAAACACACCCGTGTCCCGCATGATGACCACATACACCCGAAGAGGCCCCGGCCAGAGCTACCTCAAGGTTGTCTTGGCAGATAGCATCAACTCGTTGATCGAGTTGAAAGACCTGGACTTGGAAATCAACCCCCTCAAGGTCTACGAAAAGATGATCGCCGAAATCGAGGAATCCAAAGGGTCATTGCCTGCAAACCTCCCCAAGGGCGTAACTGCAGAGCAGGCTGCGGAGAATGAAACCGTGCAACAAATCATTGCACCCAGGGTGACCATGCTCATGGAAATCGCCAACAACTTCTTGTCGACCATCATCAGTGGCCTCGAGGAGACTCCGTACGGCATCCGATGGATCTGTAAGCAGATTCGAAGTCTATCCCGACGCAAGTATCCCGACGCACAGGATCAGACCATATGCACCCTTATTGGAGGCTTTTTCTTCCTTCGTTTCATCAATCCCGCAATCGTCACGCCTAGATCGTACATGCTCATCGATGCCACGCCTGCCGAGAATCCAAAGCGCACACTCACCTATGTTGCGAAGATGTTGCAGAATCTGGCGAACAAGCCATCATACGCCAAGGAGCCCTACATGGTTAAACTCCAGCCCTTTATCACATTGAACAAAGACCGCATCAACAAATTCCTTCTCGATTTGTGTGAAGTCCAGGATTTCTACGAGAGCTTGGAGATGGACAACTATGTTGCACTCTCCAAGCGAGATCTTGAATTATCCATTACACTCAATGAAGTGTATGCTACGCATGCATTGCTCGATAGGCATGCGACGGAACTGGTAAGTTTTCGTCTGGGGACTAAGGCGACCTCAAAGTTTGACCTGCCACAGGCAAAGGACGATAGTTCCCACTTGGGCGTGATTCTACAAGAACTTGGTCCTGCGCCGGCACAACTGCCGCGCAAGGAAAATAGGGCCATCAATCTCCCGCTTTTTAGCAAGTGGGAGACGCCGTTGGATGACATGACTGCAGCGCTGGACATTACTCAGGAGGAAATCTTCTTCATGGAGGCAAAGTCGACATTTGTTATGATTTTGCGATCATTGCCTCAAAACGCCTCCATCGCCCGACGACCGCTGAGACTTGACCGTATTGCCGAAGCAGCCGCAACGACGAAAAACGACTCGGTTATGGTGAAGAAGGGTATTCGCAGCATGGAGTTGCTCAGCCAGCTACAAGAGCTCGGCATCATCGACAAGGAAGACGGATTCTCGCTGCTTCGAGACGAGGTCGAGCAAGAGCTAGTTCACCTGGGTTCCATGAAGGAGAAGGTCATTGAAGAGACAAAGAAGCTCGACGAGGTGTTCCGAACCATCCGCGACCACAACGCTTACCTAGTTGGCCAACTCGACACGTACAAGTCATATCTCCACAACGTCCGTAGCCAGTCCGAGGGCAAGACAAGGAAGCAGCAGAAGCACCAGGTCCTTGGTCCCTACAAATTCACCCACCAGCAACTGGAGAAGGAGGGTGTTATTCAGAAGAGTAATGTTCCAGAGAACCGAAGAGCAAACATCTACTTCAACTTCACGAGTCCGCTTCCCGGAACCTTTGTCATCTCATTACATTACAAAGGTCGCAATCGTGGCCTGCTGGAACTCGACCTGAAGTTGGATGACCTTCTGGAGATGCAGAAGGATAATCAAGAGGATCTCGACTTAGAGTACGTTCAGTTTAATGTTTCCAAGGTACTGGTGCTCCTCAACAAACGATTCGCACGCAAGAAGGGCTGGTAGAGCAAGCCACTTTCGCGACACGCAACGAACGTTATGATATCCCCCTTTTCCTTTAGTAAACCACTTGAGTGTTTGATGCCCTATTCGGCATACAAACAACTTCCCCATCTTTCTGAGAGCCAAGCACATCTGGGAGCTGAGGAGTCTGGAGTTTGATGTGATTAGTTTGCTGTTTTCTTTTCGGGATACCCCTGGGTGATGGAGGGAAACAGTGCATGATAGTGGTTGATGGACTATCAATGGAACTATCAATGAAACTATCAATGGAGAAAGTGGGTGGATTCTAGCTCGACATTGGTAGAGGTTTTGCAAGAGATGGATTGCCAAATGCGGGAAATTGTCCCTAGCACACAAAGCTCGAGTTTTTTGAACCTGGTAATTTGCCTTGTCTCCTTTGGAGGGCTCTTTGACCCAAATGTTTTATTTCTCATTTTTATTTTTATTTTTCGATTCGTTACCCTCGCTTTAATACACACATGTTATACTACATGCGACGGATGGACAGACTTGGGCTTGGGTCTCGGATACCTCGATGGTTGGGCATTTATTGTTATTGTTTTTTTTTTGTTTGTCGAGTGAGCAAACGGCTGGACCGATGTAGTGGATCTCGGTTCTCTTTTGTGAGATGCATACGATATCCCATGTATGATAGGGAAAGGTTCTGATCGTGTCTGCTGTAATGGGGCTACTGTATGAGCTCTTTGTTAACTACCCTTGGGAATGTGGCTGTAGTGTGGCTGTGATTGTGGCGTTGCGTGCAAAGAGTGAGAGCGTAATGTTGGAATTGAATTGTTTTGTACGACAAACATGTACAGGCGGATCGTAGGAGAGGGAGCAAACCAAATCGCATCGATCGAGAAGACTCATGTTGCTGCCTTGCTGCTGCCTTGCCATTTCCCTCAAAACGTAGCCGTTGACCCATGTCTCTTGATGTGGCCGTGGCGTCAACACGTGAGTGGGGCTCGTGCCGCATATAATCAGGCCCCTGCAATGATATCATTGGCCGCCAACCCTCGATAGCCTCCAGTCATCGTATCCCACGTCCTCCAAGCCTCCTTCAACACTCTTTCTTTATATACTCTACCACTGTCTTCTTTGCGAGTTTCCCTCAGGCACACCTTTCTTATCTCATTGTCACATTCGCACGCCATGTCATCCTCGATAGCCATCCCCGCACGCAAGAAGAAGGCTAGCGACGCCACGGCTGCTACGCCGAGCTCGTCGAGGAGCTCGTATGGGAGCTTTGGGTCGCCGAGTGCTGCCTCTGTTGCGTCTTCTCCACCGCCGGCATTTCAGCATGTGAGACGCCCGAGTTTGATGTGTATGTTTGTTGTTCTCTATCTCTTTGTTCAATGTTGATATGTTGGAACCCCGCCATCATGGTATCCGCCACTACGTTTGGCGATAACGATAAGACAAGAGTTGGCCGTGGGATTAAGGTTCCCAGTCTTTTTTAGGGGGGAGTTCTTGGATAGGCATATGCGCTAACAGTGAGCGCGATACAGCGCCAGCATTCGCGAAAACAGAACACACAGTCGTCAACGTGGGAAACTCGGAAGTACCCAGGCTGATCACTTGCGTCAAAGCGAGTCAGGGCTTCGATTGGAATCAGGGTATGTTTTACACCGTCTTTCCATCATGCCCAACTCTGGTGTTCTTATCCTCCCCACCCCCTCTCCCCCGCACGCATCGGCGTCGGTTGTTTGTTTCAGGCGCAGTCTCGGTGCTGCCTCACTCCTATCCGCCCTACTGGTATTTCTATCTTTAGCCTTGGCGATTGGAATTTCGGCAACCTGCTCGCTCCTTTTTTCCCTTCTACTCCCTTCCCCAAATGCAAGGGAAAAAAAAAACGAAAAAGAAAAGCTATTTTTGTGACACTGTCGCTAACCTCTGAGTCGCGTGCGTAGAAATCTTCCTTCCTTCCCATGCACACTACGCCTTTGACGACCTTGAGCGCAGACAAGACCCCGTGCAGGATATTTTTGTAAGCGACGAAGAGGTAGCTAGGATGTTTCCGTCGTAAACGAACATTCTATTATATACTGCATGGCATGGCATGGCATGACATGACATATGCATATGGGTTGGAATTGGGCGGTAGCATTGAATGGGCGCAATCTCTTTTGCAGAGACGAGATATGACAATATGGGAGGAGTATATTTTTGGGAATTCAGGGCTTGGATTTGGGTTTGGGTTTGGGGTTTGTTTGTGTTTATGTTTTTTGGGGGGTTGGATTTGGGCTTTTGCGCGTATACACACACACACACACACACACACAGTGGTTGAGGCGTCCTTTTCCATCGAGTGTTGGAGAGGCGACTATATGGGTTCTTGATGTGGCCCGCATGCAAGATGCATGTTCAAAGCACTGCAGGTTAGTAACCAGACAGGCTTGGGTTTTCATCTGGGTTGAGTTCGACTTTGTTTTTTTCCCATTCACTCTTAGAGTTCTGGAATCACTTCCATATTGCTCAATATACCACCTATATACAATCACGATACACCAATTTATTTTAACGTGATATCCAAGATATTGGGTGTGAGACGTTCAAGTTGAACCGAATGCTCTTATATCATAATCTAAGCATAGTTTTGCTAAACGCCGTTACATATCGTACGAACAAGAGAGAAGCATCTAACATGCAATCAAAGGGTATACCACTCCAAACGCCAATCCCATCTAATCCTACTTCCCATCTCTTACCTTTCGACAAAAGCCCTTCCCCTATTCCTCCATTGCCACACCCATACCTTCCCCATCCTCCACCACCTTGACAAACCCGCCGGGATCCACCGGGCTGGTTAAATCTATATTATTAGCCTTGACCCACGCCTCCACCATCTTCTTACAAACAACCGCGTCTCCTCCGCCCCTCTTCCGATGTTCCAGCACATCCATGTCCTGAAGCGTAGCCATGATATCCTCGGGCACGATGTACGTTTCTTCACAGAGATGCCGGACTGTCAATGGTTTCTTAGCGGACGCGGCGAGGATGGTACGGCATAGAGTGGTCGACCAGTAGTGTTGGTAGGCACGAAGGCCAAGATCGGACAGCGCTGTAAATGCCCATGATTAGAATATAGGAATTTGAAATGTTTCTCTCTCTTTTTTTTTGGGGGGGGGGAGGTTTCTTCACTCTTCTCTCTCTCCCTTCAATTCACTGGGCTGGATTGCGCATGTAGTGGAATAGAATGTGACGTACGTTTCTCAGGGCCTCCCAACCGCCCTTCTCGTTTACTCATCTCATAGCTAGCACCCATCAATATCTGTCCGAGACCCTGTTTTTGCCACGGCGGAAACACAAGAATACACGCCAAATTATTATTATCCCAGCTCATTTTCTCCTTGCTAAAAAACCCAACCACCTGGCCCGTAGTACTTTCTTGGTGTATATTGGAGGAGAGGTCTGTCCCCTCGATCGATGGGACCGGGTTATACGCTACGAGGAGGTAGTACAGAAATGTCGTTACGTCGTAGAAGACAGACTTGGTGTCGAGGAAGAGTTTCCCGAAGAGGGAGAGGTTTTGCGCGTATAGCTATCAATTTTTTTTTTGTTTGTCAGCGCATGCTTCCCCCATCGCCAACCCAAAATTCTAGATCATGGCAAAAATATACACACCTTAAACTCCTCCCCGTCAATCTCCCTCAACTCATACCCACCCTTGGTATAAATTCTCCGTCCTACAACACCTCCCTTGGCCCTGATCTTACAGAGCTTCAAATGCCTCAAGAATGGCAACACCTCTTTACTGTACCCAAAGCACCATTGACACACCATCAATCTCTCCACTTTGCCCCGTCCGACGAGCTCCTCGGGGTAGAAAGATGGGTACCAGGGTTTTATGAGCAGCGACCCGAAGGCGACTTCGAGGACATTGGGATCCGTCGACGGCTTTGGCCGAGTTTTTGTGGATTTGGTTTTAGTGGGTGATTTGGGTATTGGCTCACTAGGGGAGGGGAGGGTCGACGCCATTACGATTTGGTGGGCGCTCGTAGTGAATCGTGAGGTGCTCGCGAGCTTGAGATCTGAGGTAGAGCTTGGACACTTATATGTATCGGGGTTAGTGGGTCACCTGAGCACGTGCACCGCGCCGATAGAGAGCATGCAACGCAAGCTCTGCCGTTTCAATCTACACATTGCTTCGTACAGAATATCCACCTATGCTAACAGATTTTCTCTTTACCAAGACAATCCATCTATACGCAGTCAAACCCCTTCTCCCACTCCCACGGGTTAGAACAAGTCTAACAGCTCTTGGTTGCTCTTTGCTGCTGGCTGCCCACGCAACTGTTGGCTTGCAGCTGTAGACTCGCTTCCTCCACCAATATCCATTCCAGAAAATCCATTCATTACATCATTATTGATGGTGTTTCCACCCCCCATACCGCCACCACTGTCTCCAAACAAGCCCAGGAGGTCGTCCATTGTAGACACAGGGGTGTTTCCAGATGGTGATGCAATGCGTTGGGGTGTACCAGCAAGACCTTCTAGTCCAGACGCCCCTGAAGATGGTTGAGTTTGTAACGAGGCTGGCGCAGCTCCATCAAAATCGATATCCAGGAGATTTTCCATATTGGATTGAGGTTGGACTTTTCCGCCGGCAACCGCAGCTGCAACCGCAGCAATTGGATTTTCCATTGCATCTTGCTTTTGCTCCCTGTAACTAAATTAGTATGCACGGCATTTTGTGGGCGGAAAACATACTCGATAGCGGCCTTTTGCATGGCTTCGGCGCCAAACCGACCTTGTCCGAGGAAGGCCTCTGGGGGCTTGTGGTAGACTGAGGCAAGGGATGAAAGTTCCGTAAGTAGTGTTTCGAGTAGTTGTGGAGGTAGCGATCCAATGGTTGTAGTGATCGGCGGTCTGTCAGAGAGTACGATTTTCTAAGGAGCTGTCAGATGCGTTATTTAACACAACTCTAGCAATCCCTACCTTTGCGATTTCAGGGTCACTTGAAAGTAACCGCCAGTACACGTAGGCTCGGTCACGGATATCAGGATTGTCGTTCTCCGCAGTTGCTGCTTGTAGCACTTTCTGCACTAGACCTTGTGACTCATCTGGTTTCTTGAGAAAGAGTTTAACGACTGCAGTGAGAATCTGCAACTGGGTCTATGTGAAGTATCAGCTTTGAAAGATGGATAAAAATATGTCTGCATGGGTATACCTGTGTGAATTCCTCGGCAAAACCGTCGACAAATCCAGAAAGGATATCTCCAGCGTTGTTGATCTTCTCCGCGTACTCTCCGACAATCCAGATGAGAGAGCCTCTCGCATTTGGCTCGTCCAACTCGTCAATGCATTGACAGAGTGTGGGTATTATACCTTCAAATCCTGGATATCTCCGGAAAATGTCCTTGATTACCACTACCGCTTCTTGGACAACGTAGTTGATCTTGGTGTTGATCAGATCAAGGAGGGTGTTGACACACTTCTCGCTAGCACTTTCAATCTTAATAGCGACCTGGCCAATGGCTTTGACTGCTCGCCTCACAAAATCCATGTCTACTTCCATAGAGTACTCCTTCAACTCTGCAAGCAGCTGATCTACATTCTTATCGTTCGCTATCCGCACCATAATTTCAAGCTTCTGGAGTTTCAGGTAGGGAGGATCATTGTACTTGCAGAAGAAAACGCGCATTTCTTTGCTCAAAATGTCGGGCTGCTTCTGCAGAAGGAGATCAATGTTTCGAAGAGCGACATACTGGACTTCTGGCTGAGAGGAAACGAGTGTAACTGCAGCAGGTTAGTAGATATCTATCGATGCTGTAGGCATTATTACCGAGAGGTGGGGCCATTTTTTTCGAATACGACTTCGCCAAATCCGGGGATGTGTATCGCATGTGCAGGAAAACAACTTTGACAGCCGCTAAAACAACGCTGGGGTTGACATGCTGAAATTGCGGAGAAACCCTTTCACAAATGTGCTCCGCCTCTTTGACATCTGTCGCCTTGTAGTCAGCTAATGTGGTTAAGATTGTGACCCGACCCCACTCCGTGCACTCGTTCAGCGCCATGAGCATCTTCTTTAGAGTTGCTGGGGAAATGACGAAGGCATTCGTTTCCGGTGTCGTCTCTTTTATCTCCACTAGTGCCGTGACGCAGTTTGCAACGACCATGGGATTGGGATCTCCAATCATTTCCTGTAGCTGTTCTAGGAATCCATTCTCTAGGCACATTGTGGGGTTGAGGTCATAAAGCTTGGCCACGCACAAAGCCGCTGTTTTTCGAACGTATGGGGATTCATCTCTCAGCGTTTTTCGTAAGGGCTCTTCCATGTAATCTACCATCTTATCCACACGGATGCATCCCATAGTCCGTATCGCTAGGGCTCGTATAAGGGGATTCGGGTCTTCGGAGTCCTGAACGAACGTGTTCACCGCAAGAATGCAAAGGTCGGGATGCGATTTGGCGTAATTCCTGACAAGAAAATAAGCCTGTGAGATGTTTTATTATTCCTTCTTTTGTACCCACATAAGATATAGGTATACGAGCTTCTTCTGGTCCAGGTCCGCTGTTGCAATGTTCTTGAGAACGTCCGGGAACAGAGCTGATACATCCTTGCCGAGGGTCATGGACATAATGGTCTTTTGAATGGCTTCCTTCCTAATGTTTCTTTAGTATGTAGATACTAAGTCAAGACCCATGGGCGCATGTAATCACCGTTCGTATGCATATTGGGATCTGTGGCCACAGTCAGTTTCGCAGCCTTAAGAATACAGAAACAGAATATCCTTACACCAAGCCTGCCCTCAACTCAAATGTTTCTCCTTTCCTCGGCACGGCAAAAGCCCCTCGTATCCTGTTGACCGCCATCTCTACACTTTAGAGGCAGAGGTGACGACCGCAAGCGGGCCCCTCATGCACTTCAGGTAGTTGTATCTGAGCCGAGGACTGCGAAGCCGAGGGTGGTGGCAGCGCGATATTTGCTATGGATTCGGGAGAAACCGAGAATGATCGGATTGGGGAAGCAGAGTGTCAAATGCGCGCGGAGGGGTGGTGTGGAGAGCGAATGTCGAGGTTGGACTTGGCAAAGCCGCCTGAACATCTTTGACCAACGGCGGCGAAACGGTTTGGCGAGCAGGCGTCCGAGCTCAATAGCAACACCAACAATGCTCCCTTTTTTAAACACCATATGACCACCCCTCCTTATCCTCAAAACACGCATTAAAAACATCTCGAGGGTCTGTCTTGCTAGGGCTGTATTCCCGTAAAGGGAGGTGCGATCATGGTGAGTTAACACGGTGTACTGTAGTGTACAATTGACAGCAGTCACGTTGACAATTCACAGGCATCCAAGGCCTCCAATCTTCCCAACCTACGACGCCTGTTTGTAGAGGCCCGCTCAGAGGCTGAAGAAAGCTCTTACTCGAGGAATGCTGTATGGCGACCTTGCATATCGCTCACCAGAATTCTGCTAATTCTTTTGCTTGTTCAGTTCTACAACCTGGTACTGTTTATGTCTTCAGTTGCCATCTTCAGTTTGGTGGCCCAGCGTATGGTACCTAGGAAGGTACTCTGAACATGAACTAGAGCCAAAGGTGACAATAAATACAATTAGTTTTAGATTCAACACAGTATAGCCAACTTTGAGGCACAGCTATCAACTCTCCCGTATTAGATGCGTTATGAAGCCAAGAAGGCGAATGAAGATTACGAAAATGGCATTATTGCATGAGCATGGTGCAAAAACCAGCCCTGGGATATTTGTACAGTAAATTACACAATACTCTTCAGACAGAATAGAGATCATCCCTTCACTCGGTCGTTCCCTCATCACAAGTTTATTCTGAGACGTCTCCAGCACTCTCATCCTCTGAGCTGAATTTGACCTCGTCGTCGCTGTCATTATCATCTGCTTCGAAGTCTTCCTCTTCTTCGCTGTCATCGAATTTCGCATTGGGTGCAGCCTTGACATGGCCTTTCGCTTTGGACTTCACCTTGGGCTTCACCTTGGTCTCGCCATTTTCATCCTCCTTGGACTTATTCTCATCAGCTTTTGCATTATCATTGACCTCGTTGTCATCGTCTTCATCCTCCTCATATTTACGCACAACCTTCTGGACGCCTCTGTTCAATCTGCGTCTAGGACGTCCACTGTCTTCAGCTCCAGGTTCCCCCCAAGCTTTTGCTCCTTCTTGTATAGCTTCTAAATCCTTGGCAAACTCCCGTTGCTCCTTAATCTTAGCTGCTCTTTCGTTGGAGTATTTGCCATCCATTCCAGCATCCTTCAACATTCCTTTGAGATGTTTGATCTTGTCTTTCGGTGTATCACAATTCGCCAATTCTTTGACCCACACTTTTCGAATGCCGCACTTTACCAACCAACTCTGCAACCTCTTTATCTCTGCTTGATCAGGACTATCCTCATCCTTTTGTTTGGAGGCTCTGCCCTTTGGCTTGGTGGTAGCCGCTGCTTTCGACTTGGTCTCCTTTCCACTTTTCTTAGGAAGCTGTTTTTTCTTCCTCGGCGACTCGTCAATCAAGCTTGACATGTCACTGTCGTCATCTTTGATCTCAGAAACGGGTATTTTCTCTCGTTCTTTGACTGGTGCTGCTTCTACGGGCTCTTGCTTGTCTCGCTCATCCTTGCCCTTACTCTCTATGAGGCTTGGCGCGTGTTCTTCTTCATCCGAATCGTCGGAGATCACTTTCTTCACGCGTTGTACAAGCTGCTTTGGGGATGTTCTTTTAACGTTGGACGAGGTGTCTTCCTTCACGGATAGGTCTGACATAACAGCATCGGATTCGTCATCGGAAGATATAGTAGTCTTCCTCCGCTTCTGTGGCTTCTTTGCCGGCGTTGAAGACTTTCTCTTGACTCCGCTGGGTTTCTCGCCAGTCGGCTTTGCCTTTTTGGGGGGTGGTTTTGGCTTTACAGCTTGCTTCGGTGGGGGTTTCGCTTTCGTTTTCGGTTTTGGTTTTGGTTCTGGTTCTGTATTTGATACTGGGTCGTCGCCGCAATATGTCTCCTGCACTTTCTTAAGCCACGATCACAGCCTTTGGGCGAGAGGCTTGCTTACCACTGCCGCGAGAATCGCATCATGGCTCTTCTGCTTCCACTCCGGGCTCGTTTTGAAAAAGCCTGCGCTCAGTCCAAGCTGTTCTTCTGCCTTCGACCTAACCCTCTTCACAGTCAAGTCCTCCGGCTTTCCAGTTTTGTGTGTAGCAACAACGACATCGCGGAGGGTACGCGAGATGGTCGCGTCTGATGGACGATCTGCAGTCTCGGGCTCCAAATCCGACATGTTGCGCGTGATTGATTTTGTTTGCTGATAATTGTTGTTGCGACCGGCGCGTACCCCAAGGTGAGTGCTCTCATGCGGGATAAGCCGCAGCTAGAGCCGCAGCTACCACCTCAGCCTTGTCCACACGTGATGATCAATAGCCGTAAGTAGCCATGGGAATCCCACATGGAGGGGAAGTGCGAAAGAAAACGACGGCAAAGCGGAACAGGCTCGCCTACGCCAAAGTCTTGTCGCACCCCTGTTGGGTCAAGTACTGGAACTTGCTGCTTCATGGTAGGGTCTTGATGGCAGGGTCTTGATGGCAGGGCGCGGCGAAGACTGGTCTTCCCAAGCTCCTGGAGGCCCGTGTGGCTATGACGTGGGTCTTGCGCGCCCAACTGCGGTACACTCCAGATTTCGGCCGGCAGCTTGCCATTACTATTCCACGCCAACCTGCCACCCTCACCCCCACTAAAGACTAGAGACAGCTTCCACGCGACCCATCCCGCACTCTTTAGTCTTCCTCTGCCCTCATTTCGTCACTTGCGGCCTGGTCACGCCCAGTCCTAGCTCTCCCTCACTCCCGTCCTGGTCGCAGAATCAACCAGAATTCCCTCGCTCAAGCTACATCCTCATCCCACCGGCCCTCACTATATATTCATTCATCACCTACGGCGACTAGGGACATCACGCCACCCACTACTTGTATCCCAATTACTATACTGCATCGTACCATCAGCGCCGGGCTGTCAAACGCGGGATTGGCCGCTTCGCCGCTTTAGTGGGCTCAACCCTGATCTAGAAACCTTCACTCAATCCTCACTCACACCCATTTCCTCAGCTTCGGCCGCACGCCTTTACTACGGCCCGACGGTAGCAAGTTGCGCCCTCAGTATGACCGCAACCAAGAAGACCGACGGTCGTCTCCTCCTCGTCTCGAACCGCTTGCCCATCACAATTAAGAGATCAGAAGAGGGCAAGTATGACTTCTCAATGTCCTCTGGGGGTCTGGTGAGCGGACTCAGCGGGTTGTCCAAATCCACAACCTTTCAATGGTATGGCTGGCCAGGCCTGGAGGTTCCGGAGGAAGAAATAAACACTCTTACCACCCGTCTGAAAGAAGACTACAATGCAGTTCCGATCATGCTCGATGATGACCTGGCGGATCGGCACTACAATGGCTTTTCTAGTAAGGATTCTGTGTCATCACAAGCCTTCCTCATGCTAACAGACACTAAGACTCAATCCTCTGGCCTCTGTTCCACTACCACCCCGGAGAAATAACCTTCGACGAATCTGCATGGAGCGCGTACACTGAGGCCAACCGCTTGTTCGCGAAGGCTATCGCCAAGGACGTCGAAGACAATGACATGGTGTGGGTTCACGACTATCACCTCATGCTACTGCCCGCCATGCTTCGCGAAGAGATCGGAAATACGAAGAAGAATGTGAAACTAGGCTTCTTCTTACACACGCCGTTTCCTAGCTCGGAGATTTACCGCATCCTCCCCGTACGAAACGAGATCTTGCTTGGTGTTCTCCACTGCGATCTGATTGGCTTCCACACTTATGACTATGCCCGCCATTTCCTTAGCAGTTGCTCGCGCATATTGTGAGTATACCATTGAACTCGACGGTTTAGCCATATACTAATGGAGCTTAAGGGGACTTGCCACTACCCCTAACGGAGTCGAATTTCAAGGCAAGGTGATCACTGTCGGTGCCTTCCCAATTGGCATTGACCCAGAAAAGTTCGACGAGGGGTTAAAAAAGCCCAAAGTACAAGAGCGCATTGCAACCTTGGAGCGTAAGTTCCAGGGGGTGAAACTGATTGTCGGTGTCGACCGCCTCGATTACATCAAGGGTGTCCCCCAGAAGCTCCATGCACTGGAGGTGTTCCTTACCGAACACCCCGAATGGATCGGCAAAGTTGTCCTTGTCCAAGTTGCTGTCCCTAGCCGGCAGGATGTTGAGGAGTACCAGAATTTACGAGCAGTTGTCAACGAGCTCGTCGGGAGAATCAACGGAAAATTTGGTACTATTGAATTCATGCCGATTCACTTCATGCACAAATCAGTCTCGTTCGATGAGCTGATCGCACTCTACTCGGTATCAGACGTATGCCTTGTCTCCTCAACGCGTGACGGTATGAACCTGGTGTCCTATGAGTACATCGCCACACAAGAAAAACGTCACGGAGTCATGGTCTTGTCCGAGTTCACCGGCGCTGCCCAGAGTCTCAATGGCAGCTTGATCGTCAATCCTTGGAACACAGAAGAATTAGCTGACGCAATCCACGATGCTGTCACCATGGGCGATGAGCAACGTACCCTCAACTATCAGAAGTTGGCGAAATATGTGAGGAAGTACACCAGGTATGTTGCTTCTCTTTTCAATTATGAACATGCATCAAGTGATCTCGTGGATTATGGCAAGGTCACTGCTGCAGGTGCTATCGCCAGGTGTTTTCCTATAGTCACATAATGAAGCCCAAACGTAACTAACGGACCATAGTGCGTGGTGGGGTCAATCTTTCGTAAAGGAACTCGCTAGAATTTCCGACCAAGCAGAGAGAAAGACTAGGATCATACGATCTTCCACCTCGACTCTGCCCCTCCTTAACAAGGTACCAGACGTTTTTAATAAGGTATCTGACAAGGTGTCCGGCCTCGTTGGGAAAGATGCGGAATCCCACAAAAAACCAGATGCACCTATCACCGACGGATCGTCGAATACTGTCGCCAAAGATAATGAGTCAGATACGCCTGCCATCAGCAAGGAGACGGAAGCTCTTGTTGTCAACAAAGAGTCAAAAATCCCCATTGCTAAAAAAGAACCAGAACTGCCTACTACCAAAAAGGAGCCAGAAACTCCCATTAGCAGCTACCCAGAGGACCCAGAACCAAAATCGTAGTTGCCACATTGAATGAGCGAGCACGTACATTATCGGTATTGGGCTCTTCAGTTGCATTGGGGATGGCATATAGGGCGTACTTAGGATTTATTTTCTCAGTGATCAAAGTAGTGTTAGTCATTGAATGGTAACTTCAATGATTTGGGCTTGGGAGTATATGCCCAGCGGAGATATCCCCTTTCGTAGATTCCTTTTCCTCAAGGCCTTAGTGCCTTTAGATGTCCTAAGAACACGAACCCTGTACCATTGGTAGATATTTTTGTGTGATTCTGTATTCTCTAAATAGCTTCGAAACCCCGAAGGCTGCGTAGCATACATAGGTCATGCCAGCACTTAGCATATCATGAAGACCACGAAGTTATTGTAATAGTTGATTTGATTTGATCCGTGTCTATGCCTCGACCTCTGCGGAAGAATTCAATGCCCTCTGAGCTGACGTCAACCCTCTGAAAATGTTGTACTTTAACGCAGCTAGTCTTGTAGGGAATGGGAATTCAGATAGCGCATGAATTTAAACAAGGAAATATAGCTCTGGTAAGTCTCCCTACGTCTTTCTAGCTATACAAATAACATTCATAATAATATTCTCAAAGTCTTGATACCAAGAACCATGTAGAAAATTGCTGGGGGGGGGGGGGTAGATGCTAGATTAGGGAAGTGCCCACAGTTTGGCGCTTCTTTAGCGCGGGTAGGATCTTGTCCCTATTTTTTCCCCACGTGCCTCTTTCCTTTCATCTCCTTGCCTCTTCTTGAACTCATGAGACAGTGATATTTGTATTAATACTCTGTTGTAAAAAGTACTACAACTATAAAGCTCGCAAATTCGAGGACGGACATCGCCATTAATGAACGTTGCTTACGAGCCCCATGCGCCGATCAAATTGAGATTGATGATTAGGGCGTGGACGCTCGGACACAAATGCTGCCTTATATTCGTAAGTGGCCAGCTCTCAACATCCGTCTTTGATAATTAGGGCTGAACTTCTCGGTTTAGGCATCTAAATGGAGGGCTTTCCCAATGACGACAAATTGAGCGCGTATTTCGGGAATATCGCCCCTGCATCTCTTGATGCTGGATATGGAGACTGGACCACTACCTGTGATTTCGAAAATGAAGCATGGATTCAATCTTTGGACGAAGAACCCTTACATTCAGAAACCGACCTTTTTGAGTGAGTTGAATCCCAAATGTTAGCATCTTTGATCCCTTTTCAGGTATGGCTCGTCTACATCGAGACCACTTGAGGAAGTGTTCCACCAACCAGGGTCAGAGCTGCACCTGTTCTGCCAGGCTTTGCCTATTATAAACATTTTGCATCTTTCTTCAAACTTTTGATTCTAACTATGAACTCAGGCCACCCGCTGATAGTGGGGAACCACAGGGCTCGCAAAGTGAACTTCTCGCCGATACATTTAACATCTCAAATACAACACAAAACATCATGTCGTTTAGCAACGCCGATTTTGCTATGATGGATCATCAGTGGTCAGTACTTCATGATGCTAATTTCCCTTACGAATTCTGGAACCCCCAGCTAGAAGAAATTCAAGGAAACCTCAGATCTTTACTCCCAGAGCAACCGTCCACAATTGCTTTGAATTCTCTCCATTTGCCAGAGGAGGAGACTCAGGGAATTGGCAGAAAGAAAAGAAGACATCTCCCACCTGATGCGAAAAGAATACTTGAGGATTGTTTTGAAGAACATAAAGCGGACCCTTATATGTCTCAGCATAAACTGAACGAACTGGCCAGTCAGACAGGGCTCTCGCTGCGGCAAGTTCGCACATTCTTCGCCAATGCTAGGGCTCGAAAACTGCCTCCAGTGATTGATTTCCCAAAACGAAATCAACAGCAAATGATTGCCAACCAACAGATTCCTGGGTCATCCGATTTACAGCAAGATCCAATGCAACGCTTTCTTTCTAGTTCTCCAGAAGATGAAGGGATTTCTGAGGAGGCTGTGCGCAAAGCAGCGGGCAGAATGGCCCAAAAAAGTTCCTTTTCCACTCAAAACCACTTAGATGACATGGACAAGATATCAGTCTCTGATACTACCTTCAGTACTAGTAACTCCGGATCCAATTCTTCACAGGCTAGTGTGGATTCTGCAAATAGTCGCGGTCCCCGTAGAGGCCGGAAAAGGCAACGTGAGCCCACCCAGAAGATGACAACACAAGTTGTGCGAAAGCCCAGCAACCCGCTGAATAAATATCAATGTACCTTTTGTGCTTCGGATTTTGCCCAGAAATTTGATTGGCGCCGCCATGAGGAATCAGTACATTTCCCTCAACTCGAATGGATCTGTATGCCGGACGGTCCCATAGGGACAGCTGTGGTGCCTCATTGCGTTTTCTGTAACCAAGAAAACCCGGATGATGAACACCTGGCAATCCACAACTGCAACCCCTGCTTTCAAACAAGTTTGGCCAGTCGCACTTTTCTGAGAAAAGATAAACTCGTTCAACACCTCACGCAAGTTCATCGGTGCTGCCAGTTCCCTAAAGAAATACAGAATTGGTGTTCACCAATCAAACGATCTGTCACTCTTGTATGTGGATTTTGCGGACTAATCCTTGCGGACTGGGCTACAAGGCTTGAGCACATTTCTTCTCATTCCCAGAATGGCATTAGCATGGAAATGTGGATATTAGACCATACAGCAGGAATTTTCGCACATACTGCTTCTGGGCTAGATGAAACTACTCAGTTGATGTGTACCCCTAGTCTGGTTCCAGACGGAGATTTTCACTGTGAATTTTGTCCTGATCGGTTTGGCCAACTTCCCCACATGATCTTCCATCGCCGGCAAGTACACGAAATCTACAACGGCCAGGACAGAATGTTTATGCGCGTCGTGGCTTGGCCTTCGGGTGTGTCAGGATCCACATCGAGAAAAGAATTGACTGACATGGCCAACAATACCTTTGGAATGAAGCTTTTCCAACAACGGAACCCCAGGAGGAAAAAAAGTGTCTCGTTGATAAAAAGACCAATTATTCCTCTGGTGAGAACTACAGTATCTCAAGAAAATCGCGGGGCAGATACGAGAAAGGTGGTTCCTTTGGTTTCACCTCAGGGACTCAGCAAGATTACAATCCCAAGGGGTGCTTCACATCTAGATGGTGAACAACAAGAAGGGGCAAAAGCTTCCATCAGATGCGAACAGGATGCGATATACCATGAAGAATTGGGATATTTTAACAACCGTCGAGACAAAGACAACATCAATGTTGCAATGGAAGGGCCTGGAGCTAATGTTCGTTTCTCCAAGCTTTTTTTTTGAAATTTCATGAGTCATTCTAACACAACATAGGATAGAGATGGGTCTCCACAAAACATTCCATACAATCTTCGGAAAGCGATATCCATACGCTATTCCGCTAGTCAACCTCGAGGCCCATCATCTCTATCTAAACAACATGCTGTAAGTATGCAACCACTGACGAAAATGACCAACGATATGATGACCCTAAATCCAAAACTTCGTTCCAAACAACAATTTCCCTCAAATTCCACAGTCCAATCGTCTCCTTGGATAGACTCCCTTCACGACTTTCGTCCCCCACCAGTTCCTTTGAACTCCAGTTGTACAGTGAGCCCACGTCCTAGACGCACGACACGCCTCTCGAGTGTTTTCATACCTCTACCACAATCAGTATCCGAAGGGGAAATACGCATTCCTGAAAACATTGGACAACAGAAAGCTGTGATTATGGCCCCAGATAGCTCTCCTCTTAACATGGAGAGTATTGCTGCTACTATTTCTGACAGGGTTCATGGTGGCCATACTGCCCAGTACCAGTGTTGGGATGGACAAACGCGGGCAAGAAATGGGTAGTTATATAAAAGATGAAATTAGAAGTTAAAGGAAGCGTATGTTTTCAAGAGAAGAAGAAACAATGCAAATCAAGAGGAAAGCAGAAGTAATATGAATATTGGATAATCACGGATTGAGATTACGGCTACACTGCCTTCAATTTTCTGCATATAGTCGCGAAAATGAGGATTACATAGCTATACTCACATGTTCACACTTAGCGCTAGTTACTAGAGGGATGAGTGAATGCAACCTTACTTCACCTCCAGATGTACACCACCCACAAAGTCTGAGTGAATAAGACATGTTACGCCATCCATTTCCTCATTTTCTCCAATCTCACTTGGCCTTATTTACCTTTTGTCCTCCCGTTTGGCCCCCTACCTCCATCCACTACCTTTCTTAACCTGCCTTTAGTGCAGTTATCGTGTTTTATCAACGAATCTCCGGCCTCTAGCTGAGCTAACCCCTTCATCTTCAGTTAGACGTACCAAAAATTCGCCATGTCCGACAACGACAACGACACTGGAAAAACGGCCGGAAAGGGCTGGACTGATCGCGAGAAGGCAAATAACCCGTTCCATTATGGTGTCGACATCTTCGTTAACACACTGCAGCTTCTTTATCTCTTTGCTCTCATAGAGTCCACATCCAAACCCGACTTCGCGGTACTTATCACCCCTCCTGTCTCACCCTAGCTAAGCAGTCCACTAAAATCCACGTAGAAAACCCCTCGCCCCAACGGCCGCTCCCTCATTGCCTGTCAGCGTATGTACGACCGCCTGAAGGGTACTCTCAAAGTAGACCTGGAGGCTCTCAAGGCCGGTCAGGCCATCTCTGGCGATGCCGACGACGACAAAGTGAAGACTCCCAAGATTACCAAATCACCAAAAACGCCGAAACGCAAGGCCAAGAATCTCGATGACGACGTCCCCGCAGATGTAAGCCCCAAGAAGCGTAGCCGCAAGAAGAGCGAGATTGAAACACCCGTCAAGGAAGAGATCAAGGGTGAGGAGGGTACTCTCGGTGCGGAGATCTAAGGAGAGTCGGAAATGTTCGGCACTTTGGGGGGTTTCGGAGGGCGGGATGTTTATCCGATGGTTGGGTATTCGCTGTCCTGTGATTATGTGGGTTTGTATTGAAGGTTACCCGACCTGGAGGACAAATATGCGTTGCTTGAGCTCCTTGCTCACATGATATACTTTACACGAAGGCGAGCGATCAGCGATGCACTCATGGGCTGAAACCAACAGATGCTCTATTTTAGTAACCCATTAACCGTAGCTGTAATGTATGCACGCAAAACCAACTCTACTCTACAATGAACCATGACGCTCATTCTGGAATATACGTCGTACAGAATATTCCCAAAAAAAAAGAATGCGTTTGAAAGTAGACATACAAGTTACATCGACCATGTCCAGCACGTCTGTCACGTCCATCATGTCCAGCAGGTTTTGACAAATGCAGCCGCACACACGAGTCTGCAATGCGACCCCCCCACCCCCCACCCACTGTGAGTGTGACAGCACCCGCCTCATACGTAGTATGCAT
>JAAZQE010000540.1:0-20580 GCA_013620735.1 Clavariopsis aquatica | reverse complement strand
CCCCACCATACTCTACTCACCACGCACAGGTCGACGCCCGCATCGAGAGCATCGACGTCAAACTCGCAAAACTCAACGCTGAACTCACGGCTTACCAACAGCGCCTCGCGAAGCTGCGTGATGGGCCCGGGAAGACGGCCATCAAGCAAAAAGCCCTCAAGGTCCTCCAGCAGCGCAAGATGTACGAGTCGCAGCGTGACCAGCTGCAGCAGCAGTCGTGGAACATGGAGCAGGCTGGCATGATGCAAGACAACCTTAAGAACACCATGACCACGGTCGACGCCATGAAGACTACCACCAAGGAACTGCGCAAGCAGTATGGCAAGGTCAACATTGACAAGATCGAGCAGCTACAGGATGAGATGGCCGACCTCATGGACATGGGAAACGACATCCAAGAGAGTATAAGCCGGAGCTATGACGTGCCTGAAGAGGTGGACGAGGATGAGCTAGATGCAGAACTCGAAGCATTGGGTGACGAGGTCGAGTTTGAGGGTCTGGGGGAGCCGTCGGGTGTGCCTAGCTACATGCTGGACGACACTGTACCGCCGCAGTTCATCGACCAACCGCCCGAACCTGGCAAGATCAAGGAAGCTGCCGGTTGATAGGGCTATATCTACTGTTTACATGGCATGCTCCTGGTGCCATGAAAATTGAGCACTGAGAATGCAACTGTATCACCCTATCCCCGCCCCACACTCCAATAAGATAAACATCTACGAGCAAATGGACACGTTGGCAGATCCATACTTTCGCGTGCATCGTTCACAAACCTAGAATGATCAATTCTCTAGAATACACTAGAAGTATTGGGCGTCCAGCAATCCATCTTAGTCTTTGCTGGGGCAATCATGTATATTACATATATCAGCTGTACAGAGCTACGATATGAGCAATCAGTCACTTCAATACACTTGACTCGTCGTGATTCTCCTCATTATCCTCCCTACAATAGCGTTTTCGGGAAGCTATGTCTACATTGCTTACAGTCAAGTTGATGGGGAGCAAACTACCGGGGCTTAGTAATTATTTAATTCCGAGTTAACTCCGGTCACATACAGCTCCGTTCTCCAAATACACAAACCTGATAGCGTCCCAAACACGCTTCTGTAACTCCACAGGCTATGTCAACGCAACCTACTCGTGGGGCACCCTCTGACGCCTCCCGTCGAACATCCACGATTCAGAAGCGCTCCTCTCTCCTCCCACGCCCATCCTCTATCGTCCTCGATGACACAGTCCTCATAGCGCAACATGCGCAGCTCACCGGCAGCTTCCCAATAACGGCAGGCCCGAATACAATTTTACATCCACATTGCAAGATTAGTAGTGCACTTGCACCAGTGGTGTTTGACGAGGGCGTAGTGGTTTACGAGAGGGCGAAGGTGGGTGTCGGTATTGGTGGTGATCACGGAGCTAGTGCTGTGGGAGTGGGAACAGTGCTAGGAAGATATGTAGTGGTTGAAACTAATGCAATTGTGGAGGCAGCAGAGATCGGAGAGGGCAGTGTAGTTGAAGTTGGAGCTATAGTTGGGCGAGGTTGCGTAGTAGGGAAGGTATGTTTCTTTCCTTTATTCCTTGCTGCCTGTCCTATAATACTTCTCTCTATACATATTTTTTGTGGTAATCCTAACGCCGCATTTACTGTAGTTTTGCACCATAACAGCATCCACCGTCTTACCTCCAAATACACGCATACCAGATTACACTATTATCTATGGTAGCTTTCAGCAACGAACCGATAGAACGCTGAAGGACAGACCTGATGCACAGCATCTAAAGGAAATGATGCATATGAAGCAGCTAGAGATTTTCAAGAAATTGATGCCGAATAATGCGACTAAATGGCGGATAGCCTGAGGCAGGGGTGGGGGATTTAAAAGCATGAACAATGACAAGAGAAGGAGGGTGTATGTGAGAAGGTGGAATGAGGTAGAACACGCTAACTCGGTCCGATACTCAACTTACTGGGAAGTTACATTCACGGTGCTAGAGGTCATTTTGTACTGGCTTCAAACCGGTGATGAACAACACATGCGAGAAAACAACCATAGTTGCAGTGTTATCGCCGAACCTCCGTTAGCCACTACTTGGGAGTATCTTGGCTATGAGAAACGCACAACATAATTGCTGGGCTGTCGTACACTTCATACTAGACCTTGCTATGAACAAACTACGCCCAAATGGAATACAGATACTGATAGTATAATACTAGGCAAGCCGGTCCAATTGGTGGAATTAATAGAGTTAGAGTGAGTAATAGTTCCTAACATATTCACAAAAAGCAGTGGTATGCTTCGTACAGCTTTTGCGAGATTTCTCAAGCTTGGCTATCAAGTCTCTGGAGCTCCTTTTCAATCTCATCCTTTGCTGACCAAGAATATAACTCTCGGTTCACATCACCCAGCATCATTTTGCCTTCACGATTGTTAAACACTTGTCTCGAGTGTATGATAGAAGTATAGAACGTACCGAGAGACGGAAATTGCATTATTGTCCACAGGAACAAGTACATCGCATATTCCATAACAACATTCACGTTCGATTTCGAACCCGATATCTTTTCCCCTCTTCTCACAATCTTGTGTACCCTCGGACTGCGAATTTTGTGATAAATCTTGATAGCCAATGCTACACATGCCTTTTCTTCGTTTTCCGTCTGTACGCTGTCACCATCTTTCAACATTGAGGCGAGTAGCAATGCTAGAGTTTGTGAGTCTTCGAGTGCTTGTGAGGCCCCTTGTCCTGTTGTAGGATCCAGTGCATGTGCCGCATCGCCTACCAGAACAATTCCTTTGTCACCCCAGTGAGGTAGAGCGGGGACTACCCACGTCGGGTATATGGACTGGACTTCGGCGGTTTGAGTAATGTGCTGTATAATAGGGTCATTCCAGTCCTTATGCCTGTTTTGGAGATCTGTTTTAATCGAGGCCGTATCTAGATTTTGGGAAGAGGGCAAATCCGATGTTTCAAAAGTGGACCACCACATGAGGCTTTCAGCAGAGATGGGAGCACTAGATGAATAACCGAAGAAGCCGTTGCCACCAAAGGTGAAGACCATTGCTTTGTTCCTCGCGACAAAGTCTGGGATTGGTTGCCTCAGAAAACCGCCCACGCCAGATTGGCCGCTGAGAGGGTCAGGTATTAGTGAAGGACATGTGAAAGTCTACAGAAAGGCTCACAACTTACGTATGCGTTGGCTTGAATTTGTCCTCCCCAAACACCGCGCTCCTCACCACACTCATTACACCATCCGCCCCAATCAACAAATCACATACATCCTCCTCTTCAATACCCTTACTGTCCACTAACCTGACCTTAATATTTCCCTGAGACTGATGCTCAATTCCGACCACTTTTCGATACTTGATTATACCCTCACCTACGCTCTGCATCAGGGTCTCCCAAAGCCCATGTCTCGAGCTCGCCATGCAGAATTCCTCCCTATGGCCCTCCTTCTTAACGGCTTCATCGCTAGTTTTTTGTTTACCAAGCGTCCAGCCATTTGCGCCTTTGAAAATGAAGGATTCAGCTGGAAACCCCTGTGCGACAACTGCATCGTGCAGGTTTGGGGAGAGGTCGAGTAGGACACGCATGCCATTCGGGCTGATTCCAAGGCCACCGCCGACAAGTGTTGTTGATGCTGAGAGTGTGTTGATGTTGGGGTGCAGTAAGGGGGGATTGGTGGAAGCGCGGGGAGGATGGGACTCGTAAATTATGATGGTATGGGTGGAGGAGAGGTACTTGCGTAGGTGAAGATATGTGGACAGGCCCGCGATGCCGCCACCTACAATAATGAACTTCATTTTCTTTTGAAAATAATGATATTTGAGTGCTGTGATAAAGAGGGTGTGGTGTTCGGGGAGAATGCCCAAGAATTCAGTGCTTTCATCCAATGTTTGAAAATGATGGATTGATAAAACTTCTTTCTAATATAGCGACGAGCAGGGGAGATATATCTCAATTCATGAAGGTCGCAATGCCAATAATAGGGTGGTAAAAGTGGTTACGAAACAAGACGCGTAGCCAATACGAGGAGTACGAGCAGGCAACCACGTTCTATACTGGTAGTAGAGGTGCCAAGTTTAACACTTGCTATATTTCATCTTTTAGTAAACATGGACACTTAACGCAAGATTCGGGACATTTTAAGAACTAACTTTTGAAGCTATGCAAGACCGCTCCGCAAATAACAGATACAGATAGACATATAACAAGTATCTAAGTCCTTGGCGTATAGAGTAGATGAAAAAGACCTTTACATATGTTAACGGTTTGACCTAGACCTTTGGGGCGAACGCGATTAGGGTTTGTATGCCCTAGTATAGAGTAAAGTGTTAACATTTTAGTTTGAAGTTATACTATAAGCTTGTTTGCTTCTTCTATTCTCTATGTTGCACTAGCGAACACGGTAGTACTGTATAAGTCTTGAAAAAGAAAACGTTAGCTAAGCAAACTAAGATAAATAGAATTTATAATATAGAATAGAACTATAGGTTTTTCTTTTAACAATTCCAATATGTCTTCTTATTGGTACTATTCTCCTGTCTTAGAATTAGTACAGAAACTGTTCAGATTTCCTAAACGCTATATATTCCGTGCCGCCTAACATGAATTTAATTTGCCATTTGAAGTCCACGCACAGAGATGCTAGCTCTCACTAAAGCACCAGAACCAACGTCGAAACTATCTTCCCTAGTCATACCAGGAGCTCGAAGTACATCCTGGAAGGATATCTCCGTATTTCCACACTCGTCCTTTTTGTTCATCAACGAGATTTTAAAGCCTCCCGTGTTCGCAAGCATGTCCGAAGTCAAGGGGATTCTGAAAGCTTGGTCGAAACATGGATTGAAGATGTCCACCCCTGGAGTGTGAGTTTTAGCAGCGGTCTGGAATTCCTTGCCTCCCCAGATCACCTTGACGCTGGGGTTTAATTCATCAGGCCTGCCCGAGAGACCGAGAGCACCAGCAATCAAAATGGTGACAAGCCCACAAATCTGACCCTTAGCCTCGGTACCTTGCTTAGATAATAGCGAAGCATCGGTGACGAAGTTGTAGAACTTCGCATTCACCGTTAGTTTTGCATCCGTGGGCTCACCTTTGTGAGAAAGACTCAGCTCATGTATGCCGCCGTTCAGGAGAATCTCCTTGATAGTGGTGTATCCTAAGCCAATGTCATCGTCACCAGCTAAGTCATCGTCTTGAATATCAACTGCAATTGCCTGCTCGTAATCCATGACCAGGAAGTCATGCGATTCATTCCATTCAGGATCATGGCTGTTCTTCTGGACTGAAGTGCGCCACTCCTCCTCAGCACCGACGTTGACTTTGACGTAACAGTCGGGTACATCTTTCACAAGCCTGGCTAGAAGTCTCGAAGCGCCACTCTTTTTCTTTGGGGCAGTTATCCCGGTTGCTTTCTCGATTGTAAGCCGGATGATGCCGTGGTAAGGTTGGTATGTCTTGAAGTAGTCGTTACTGGAGTCAAGTTTGACAAGGAAGCGATTGGGAAGCACAGCCATGCTTGAGATAATACCAAGAATTGTGTTCCGAACGGCTTTCTCGATCAAGAAACAGTCGGCAATGTTGGCTGCATCGGTGAAGTCAAGCTTGAGATTTGGTGGGTTGATGAAGGCCACCTGGGCAGCTCCAATCTTGGTTTCATATTAGTGGTTCATTTTTGGATATTTCTACCAAGCCTGGAGCAGTTCATACCAGGGGTATAATATTTGTTAGGGGGCAGAGTAAGATGGAGAGCCTGCCCTTCAGATGAACCCTTTCGATGCCCTATGGGGTAACGTATTATCATTAGTCCCAGATCCTGTAAGCAATGGAGTAAATGGGAAGTTCACTATTTTTGGAACGTGGTTCCCATCCAGCTCAATGTCACATTTGCCCTCCCAATCTAGATCTAAGTCAAGCTTGATGCCCTGACTAGTTGTCTTATGAACATCCACGTTTGAGAATCGAATAGGGACATGCCCGAAGTCGACCTTGACAAAATGGAGGCTAGAAAGAGGCCCTGGGAGTGTGGAGGCAAGGATGGGCTCTACGACATCCTTCACAATTTTGGCGCCAGCCACGCTTATGTTGGGCCATAATTGTTCCACAATGTCATTGAGAAAACCTGTCCATTTTGTGTTTATACAGGAACAATTCTTAGAGTGGAATATCTTACCTGCTGATTCAGTCCCGCCAGAAGCAGTCAACTTGTCAATAAGTGATGCCATGCCGATACCGAATATAGTGACCTGGATGTTAGATTGGTGCGCAAACGAGCACCTAAGGCAGACCTTTGAGTAGAACTGATTGATATAGAGGAACCAGAAAACCCTGTTTGTGATGCTGGGGGGGAGTACAGTGTGGACAGAGATGCCCCAACAACTAGCTTTAATGTAGCTTGTCTTGGCTGCAGTAGTGCCTTGACGTCATCAATCAAGCCACCCAGACACGTGGTAGCATGTCTCTCGATGCTTCACATTAAACGCAATTTAGAGCTGTGCAGAACATGCGCCAAGGGGAATTCAGATCCACGTTCGACAAATGGTAGGCATGAGGATATCATATGCTGATTTGAACCAACGAGACAGCCTGGACGAGCCCTCGTGCTGTTCGGGTTGATCCCCGAAGAGTGCTAGCACCTAGGAGGTAGCCCAAGCGAGCCGTTGCGTCTCCGAGACCTTCTTCCAACCCCTCGTCACTCTTCATCTTCCATTATCCATGACCCCTTCCTGCGTTACCCCTCCCTTGGCTCTGCTTCATCAAAAGCCTGTAGCGACTCTTCGATGCCCTTGTCGAGATCGCACCACACATAGAAACCTGCGGCGACTAACAGCAGAAAGAAATTGGGCAACATGGGGTATCTCAAGTTGTGCGTGCGATCCTGAATGACAGACTGCACAAGCGGATTGATCCAGCCAGTCGCAAGGTCTAGCGTCAACTCCAACCCGAAGAAATGGGCTTCTCTCCCGCGGGGCAGCATGGACGAATACATGACTCTGTTCGCTGATCGTAGCGCGGAGCTGGTCATGGAAAACAACGCTTGCTCAATCCAGAACTCGGGCACGTACTTGTAGCCAATCTTAACATGGTTACTGATCCCCAGACAGCCCCAAAAGATGCAAAAAATGTTGATCAAGATGAATATATAGGCCCAATTCTTAATCTTGATGTTGAGGCGTGGGAAGACAAACATCCAGGTCAAGCTCCCTATCGATGCCGTGGTAACCGCCATGAATGTATACACGGTGTAGAGACGATCACCGGTGCCGAGACCGCTGACCTCGCGGAAGAGGAGACCAACGACCGAGTTAAAATTACTGTAACCTGTGTTCCAGAGAACCCATCCAACACAAAGCTTAAACGCTTCAGGATACTTTGGAATAGACTTCAACAAGCCAACCCCTGGAAATGTTAGTTAATTTCAGGAACAGAACTGCATAGGGACAACCAACAACGCGTCACCGCCAACATCCCAAGATTATGAGTTGGGGGTTTGGAGCCTTTAACAGTTGGTAGTAAGATGTAACCTAGACCAGAAAAAACGATCGTGAGACACCCTGAAATGGTGATGGCCAGGAGAAAGCTACCATGATTAGCGAGGCTCACATTTACGCTTTAAGAAACTGACTCTTTATATCCATCATACAGGCCGGTTCCACTCGTATAAGTGATGATGATTCCAATAAGTAGGCCAGTAATAGAACCCACATTACCAGACAAAAGTCCCAGCACACTCACCAAAGTCCCACGATTGAACAACTCCTTTTTGCTCCTTTCTTCTTCGGTAAGAACCACCTTCCCCTCGGCTCCAATACGGGTGCGTTTCTGAATCCAACCAGCTTCGCGCATGAAAAGAGGGATGTAAGATGATTCCAGTGTACCGTAAACACCCGCTACAGTTGTCATGAACACCCATAGTACTGAACCGGATACGAGGTTTCGGTACGTCTTGGTGGTCATGGAAGCAAAGGGGAGGGCGAAGGCGCCGAAGATAACAATGGTGGCGATCATGAGCGTCTTCCGGAAATCTATCCCTGTTAGCATCTAGCAACTTAGTAGGAAAGGGTGGCAGCTAACGCGTAAAATCGGCGATACCGGAGACGAAGATTGTCAATATGCCTTCTGAAGCGCGACCGATGGCCTGGAGATACAGCACATAGCTATTGTAGTCCACCTCGCCTGTACCAAAGGGCACAACACATCGAATAACTCCACGTTTCGCACACGGCTCCCTAGTGCCTGGTTTGTGTCCAAGAACATTTGCTGCAGACTGTAGGACTGCAGGAATATAACGAAAGGCCATTGCAGATGTCGGTCCAGTCTATTGGGTGTCAGTACGTAAATAGTAGGATTTGTTGGGCGTCGCACGCTGAAACAAAGGACCATCCAAGCAATCAGTGCCCTCTTTGTCGACATAGGCTTTCTGGGTTCATCCTCGGCAGCATCCTGTTCTTCACGAGCCTCAACAGAGTAGTCGTCACTTTTTGCGACCACAATGTTGTCGACCTGCACCTCCTTTTCTTTGACCTTCCCTTTCTCCATTCTGAACATATAAGCAAATAGCGATGGAGAGGGAATATTAAAATGTTGGTAGGGAAGGATTGAGTGGTTTCTTGCCAATTTACACTCGTATACGACGAGGGTGTTGTTGGAAGCGCGCAGCAGACACCATATATACACAGTAGAACACTACAGGTAATTGGTACACCTGTATCACGACGCCTTGAGCACCTTGGCACGTGCACAAAACTGGTGTCGGCTAGGCAGAGAGACCCGTTGAGAAGAATACCTCATATGCAAATGTCCATAAACTGCTGCTTGACGGCGTGTTGGATTATCGAACCATGTGTTGTTATGCGTGGATTTGAGCAAGTTGTGGAATTTGGTCCTAAAGCGAAAGGATCTCCACGCCCTGCTGATCCTTCCATGACAGCCTAGCACGAGTTTGTTTCTCCTCCATCATGGACCTAAACAACTAAACATCAACAGGCCATGAGTGGAAAAAAAAGAAAAGAAAAGTACGCTACCTTCACATACTGGCAGTATGAATGGCTCGAGATTCCATGCTATTGGATTCGGTGGCGCTACCTCTGCTGTTGGGACCACTTATTCATGATGTTGGTCAATTAGATGCTGGTTTTCAGCAGTTCTGGCGATGCTCTCTTGCGGCCGAATTATCGACGATTAGACGAGGGTCAAGCAGCATGCACTCCTAATGGCATCAGTTTCGTTACAAAGCCAAAGACGAGAAATGAGTACAAGAATCACGTTTGAAAATATACAATCATGTTGCAGATCCTCGCAAGACGGGTCATTATTTCACAGATTATTTTAGGTTTTACCGTAAGGGCGTGTCGCAGGTCAGCTTTATTTGGCAACAACTACAGATTGAAGCTCTGCTGAAGTCGACAACCTTGTACGATATACATGACCTCGAGCCCGAATGAATAGCAATCCAGTGATGCAAACAATATCAAGTATCGCTAAGCCAGTAAAGCACCATCCGTAGCCCATGTGTGCCAACAATGAATTTATAATGGCTGCGCCAATTGCAGATCCAATGTTCCTTAGCATACCAGAAAGAGCAACCAGGGAAGCAGCTGAGGTAGGCATACATTCCGTCTGGTAGCTTGTGCTAAGCACCATAATCATTCCTGTGCCCGCGGCAGCTTGATAATCGCGCGACGTTAGCCGTGGTACCCACACAGAAATGCTATCGTGGCTACTCACATATCGCAGTTGCAGCCAGTCCTGCGCTGGGATGATAGTGCTTGACAATAAACCAACCAAACATGGCCTTCCCGGCAGCAGTGATAAAATATGCGTAGATTTGCATTTCCAAACGCATCTCTGGTGGCGGTAACCTTCCATCGTGTTTGGCTTTGTATCGGCGATAGAGAATATCCGCAATTCTACCAATGGAGAAAGAAGCAATGGTCAAAGCGATGCCTATGAGTTTAGTTAAAATCTCATTAAAGCGTTGTATAGAGAACATACCTGGAGCAAGGTAGGCATACCCGGTCTCGCCGCCGTCAAAGCCGTACTTCTTTTGCCAGACATTTGGAAAGACAATATACATGCTAGACAAACCGGCAAAGTTGAAAGCAGACGAGAAGCTAACAATACAGTTCGGCACGAAAAGTAAGACACTAAAAAGCGCTTTGGCGGTCGGTTTTGGTGGTTTGGGAAAAGTACCATCCTGCACCACTTGCTTCTGCCTTAGATGGGGTGTCACTACCCAGGACTTCTCTGTGTAGATACTACCATTACCAACAAGACATCGAAGTGTCTCTGGGAGGAAGAAGAGGATGAGGATGTAGATGGGTATGCACAATACAGCTGTGTGAAAGGCACATTAGCATCCATCATTATTTCAACGAACAAGACCGCTCCCAGTACATACAGAGAAAACCGAAAATCCATCTCCAAGTATTCTCATGCGAGAATTGACCCCCTATTAGCGGACCAAGTAATGGCCCTAATTGTGGTCCAAGGAGGAATATTCCCAACCTGGAGGCTCGTTTTGCAGGTTCGGTTACGTCTGCTACGGTACCTGCTCCGACAGAAGTGACCATGGACGACCCAAGTGCCTAGAACATCTCGTTAGATCCATCTTTGGCTCCTGAAGTGTTTCTCTCAAATTTACAAACCTGGAAAATCCGAAGAACAAAAAGCCCGGCTAGAGTCGGTGGCAGAGCCGCGAGTAGTCCATTTGCAAGGAGGAAAACGGCAAGGGATGTCGTGTAAATGGTCTTTCTCCCTCCATAATCGCTCATGGCTGCCCCAAATAGCGGTGCAATACCAAAGACGGCCCAATAAACAGAAACTGTGGCATTGATTACCACACTCGATGTTCGGAAAATATTCTCGAAGAGTATCAAACTCGGTAGGTAAACAGCCCCAGTGAGAGGTGCAATGAAACCTGCTGTTGTTGCGATAAATATTATGAACATTTGACGAGAAGAAGTGAAGGCTGTATATGGGGGAGTTGGATTTGGTGCCTTTTCAATATCTCCATCTTCTGTTGTTGCCAGTGGTGTCTTTGCAATTGGAATCGACGACTGGTCTGAGAGGTCATCGTTGTGGGGAGGGGATGAAGTTTGCGATTCTTTCGATTCTTTCGCATCTTTCGAATCCATGATGAATAAAGTTGAGTGTATAACCTAACACTACCTTGAGAGGACTGTGTAACAATATCTGTAGTTGAGTGACCTCTTTATGGGGGTACCTTGGTATAATGCACTGGCTTGCTGTGGAAAGCGGGTAAGCCGAAACCTGAGAGTATTGATTCTTGCTCTCGTCAATGATTCCCACCAGCCCTAATAGAAAAGTTGTACGTAGGTCTGCAGTGTACCTAATGCGAGTTCAAGGATGGTTCGGGCGATTCATCAGATGCGGAAAAGGCGGCTGACAGATGTATCATAGCTCATGTGAGTGGGTTGTGAAGCGGCATAGGCTTTGATAGGTACAATCTTACAAGATACGAGGTAATGCAAGCTTTCAAGTTCGTCCCTCACACACATAGCTATCTGTGGGCCCACTACCAACTGAACGTTTATGCTCAAGGATATACTTAGTGTGGTCCAGGCCATGACCCATGCGTTGTGAAATCCTCCTGTATGACTACTTGGGTTCAGTATAGGACCCGCCTACCAGGTGAGATGTGGGTCTGGGCAACTGATCGACATAGTGAGCAAGTTCTCAAGACTTCGGCTATGTATGTGGTCAGGGATAGCCCAAAACCACCTAACTCGTATTCGTTTCCTCCAAAGCATCAACGTTGACAACAAACTAGGGGACCTTCCCGCAAGCCGTGCGGTAGCTAACTGGCGGCCCGTTGCCGTTTTATCCTGAATCCCCATGGTACAAGTGGCGCAGCGCACGGGTCCCACCTCGCGAGTCAGAATAACGCTATTATGAGCGCTTTTGCGACCTGCCTCAGGCCTTTCTCCAATATCAGTCTTCAAAATTCTGTCATCGGTGGCATTCCTACGGACTTTAAAATCTTGGAATCGGGGGGTTTTTTTTGGAAGGGATAGTGTATTCTAGTGTTAGAAAATTATCATTACTTTACACAGATGACAAATTCCAAGTTGCTTCAACACCTCTATAGCCCAGATAGATAAAACATACATGTCTATCTGTTTTGCAGTAGCCCTATTACCTATGAATTATACAACCTTTCCTCATCGTCCTATTGTATCGGATTGTTTAAGCCATTAATGATATAAAAGTGTTTGTTCATTTAGCAATAAATCATTCTTAAGTAAAAAAAATAACAGTGAAGTCTACGACAACACATCTTGTTACTTTTATAGTTTACTCTCCATCTCCGACGTATCTTCGCCGTTACTACCTATCCGCCCGGCCATAAGATCACCTGTGATGAGGCACAGTTCTTTTTCTCGTGGGACGAGCTTTCGATAAAGTAGGTAGGGTACACCTTGTAGCTCAGTTTCTGTGGCGTCCAAGAGAGCAAACCAAAAGCGGCAAATGTGAAGGATAACTCACTCCATCCACTATGCAATTAGTTAGTACCATAGTGGGTATGCCACCTTCACACCCGTGTCAAGATATGCAATGTCGGCTTGACTAGACTCCTATTCGGCTAGATATACGATAAATTCACGCTTCTGCAACGTGACAATCCCACTGCTCAGCCATTCGTTTTGGGTGGTAGAGGCCGTGCTTGTGAAGGAGCAATATGCATGAAATTTGCAACACCATCACGCCTGACGAAAAGGGGGTTTTGGTTTCTAATAGAAGACAATCCAGATTCAGGAACACCATAGTCTAGCAGCCTCTTTTGAGAGTTTCCTGTGACCTCGTCACCCTTCCAACCAAATCTCAAACTTCTACTGTTTTTATCATGGACACTGGAACTTCACCATTCTACGCTATCCAAGGATTGTTTTGTCGTGGCTCTTACGAAGAACTTCTGGCAGTCGAGGGTCGAAACGCAAAATCCATTATCGACTTTTGGTCAGAAATTCGAGCTAGGACGAAAAACGCGGAAACCAAGTTCACTACACTTCCATCAGGGACTCGAGTCGAAAGTGCGTCTATTGATATCTCTGATCTCAATGGTCTCTGTTCACAGACAGAGTTTCATCACCACATAGTTCGAGAAGTGTTTCACAGGACAAAGAATTGTTATGTTGGACTTCTGAGCTGCCAGCACCCCTATGCCCATGATGAAAGTCCTGCCTTCCAGGTCTGGCTCGAGACATTTTTTCTACTTGAGACTACTCTCCTTCCGACTCAAAACCAGGCGGATCAAGACGGCAGCACCAGCTGTCGAACAACCGAGAGCATAAGCGCGCTCTTCGAGAAGACACTGCGGAATATTGCGTCTAATGATGAATGGCACCTGGGTCGAGACCTCTTCAGTCGCCGCGTCAGGGATTTCGTATCTAGTAACAGGCGAATACAGATGGCTGTTCCGGCTTTCCCGTGCAAGTCTCCAAACATGCGCAAAGTTGGGGGTAGTCGACCAGACATGGCCGAGCGCATCGCTTTGCAGACTCTTCACACGTTCGCGCAGAAGGTCAAGAACATCTATCCGCCCGGTGTGGCAATTTGGATCATCAGTGACGGGCATGTCTTCTCTGATTGTAGTGAGTACATCCTCCTGATCATGAGCCGAACTTGACAAGTTTAATAGTTGGGGTGGATGACCAAATGGTTATGTACTACGATGATGAGATTCGGACTACCTATCGAACAGTGTACAATTCTGTTGAGGATCAGCAATGTATCCGATTCCGTGGGCTTGCTGACATGTTCTTCTCGAATGAAGATGTTTCCCGCACCTTTTCTCCTTCGTGGGCTCAAAAAATGAAGATCGATCACCCTATTAGTTCCTCTCATACACACGAAGCGGAAACAGCTCGTAAAATAATGATGGAAGGCTGCCAGAGCTCCCGTAGTCACTTTCGAATGTTGATTAGCTCCCAACATCCTCCGACATTGAGTCTATACCGAGGACAAGCTCGCTTTATGCAAGAAGATCTGGCCACTCCAGACTTCCTCGCAAAATCAAAAAAGCAAAAGAAGAAGGTTTCATTCGACGTTGCAGCTGAAATGATTGCGCGAAATCAAGCATATTCCAACTTGCTTGAAATGCTTCTTCCAAACTATGTGCGTCTGTCGATTCATGCACACACAAATCGGGGACCAAAGTTTGGCATTCGTCTCTTCCCACAACATTCTGTGCGCCCAATCGATTCCCTCAGCAGCCGGCATGAACTCTTTCCAGCATATGAGTTTCAAATTCCTAGTCCATGGCACAATTCAATCATAAAGGTTATCGGTGACGAAACACTCTACCTGGGAAAGGCCGAAATCGTTCGGGCTGCCATTGAAAAAGGGGACTACCAAGGAGGATGGGTGGAGGGCCCAGATGGTGGCCACTTTGCCATTCGATGCATCGCTGTCACCCAGACTTCTACGTCTACGGCAGGAGTGCCCTCATCGGGGCTTAGCAAGGCTTACGCCGAGGAGAAGGAGTTAGCAATCACTGAAACTGAAGTCGAGGAGGTGATAGTCGAGGCACCATCTCAAGGCCAACCAAAGATGCGATCCATCTTCAAAATACACGGGAAACTGTGTCGTAAGCTACACATTTCTTCCCTGCGGGTTTTCAGACGAATGATTCGGCTTCGAGAATCCGTTGCCAACCCTGCTTAAGAAATCTGCCCTCAAACATAGTTTTGTATTTATTCATCCTTTTGCTATCCCAACGGTTCATGCCCATTTCCCTTCGTGAAATTAGCGTACATCACTCCATCAGCATAATAGGGCTGAGGGTGGGGAGTAGAATTTTAGCTTCTAGTCGTGACGCATACATGACCCAGAAAACGTTGTTCCCAGGAGCAAATTCCATCCCTACCCGGCTCGTGGTATTATCCTTGTATTGCATTTCATCTCACACATTCGGTGTGTATTGTGAAATGTGACGGCGACTGCAGAAGGATTTTACGGGGCACCTCCGTATGCACACCACTGCTTGATAGGTTATAGGGGAATGAAGCTGAGGGATGCACAACCCGGTGCCTTGGATCAACGCTTATCAGTGAATTAGTGGGTCTCTGTGAGCAGGGACGTGATCAAACCAGCTGAAAGAATACATATTATTTATGAATACTTTGTAGGCTAGCCATGTCATCTGACTCTAACCTGTGGTTGAGATTTTGAAGAAAATCAGGTAGCAATTGCTTATTGAAAACAAGGAATTCCCAAAACTAATGTCACAGTATGATGCAGCATATACACACCACCCTCGGTAGTGAAGTAGATGACACGGGAAGCAAGCATCCGAAAGGCAAGCGCGCTGACAAGAACAATGATTTGGATGATCAACTTTGCATAAAACGTGCTCAAGAATGACTCGAATATGGTTACTGTGAGCACTGCGCTCATTTACATGACGAATACTGCTCGAGCAATTGATGATCGCTCTGATGCGATGTTAACTGCGTGTATGTACTACAATCGCCCAAAATGGGCTAAGTCGTAACGCTAGACTAGTCTCGACCATCAACAGTCGTATAGATATCTTAGGAGACTTGTGGCCGAAAATGGCTTGAGCAGGAGCCCCGTAATTCTCACATTCACGGTTGGATACTGAATCATGTCATGAAGGATTCTTGTGACTAGAGAGCAATTGAGAGAGTTTGCTCCAATTCCCAACTCCACATTTTCAACGTGCGTAAATGTTTACATTGATGTTCCTATGCTGTGTTTTTCGTCCTAGTGACAACCTATCTGGGGATTGCTAATTTTCACAGTGATCCCAATCCAATACAGAGGTTTCGCGGCGGAAATTATTATGGAGGCACAAAATATTCAACAAAACATTTTCTTAGTTACTAATCAGATAGAGAATAGCTGCAGAACTAAATCTTGTATCTCAAAGACATTTTTAAGCCTGATCCTTCTCCAGACTTTCAAACTGGAGCCTCAGCATCCTAGGCATAAGGGGTCCAGCCTAAGAGTGGATCAGCAAATCTTGTATATGCCATGTTTGGTACAATTGTCTACACTCACAGGAGTCATTTTTATTGGCCAAGAAGGGTCTAATTGCCACCTCATATTAGTCAGGAAAGTTGATATTGACAACCTCGCTCCCATCATGGCAAACTTGATCCCAAGACATGTCCTTCGTCCGCCGTGGAAGCTTATGAATGATGATTTGGCACTAGCCTTCCGAAATAACATCTGAATGTCTTCTGTATTGTCGCCCCATCTTGATGGACGAAATATGTGGGAGTCGGCACCCCAAGCATGCGTGTCCCTGTTTGTAGTATATCCATTGTATCCGCAATAAGTACCCTTCTTTAACAGTATGTTATCACCTAGGAGAACATCTTCTTCGGTTCGCCTATTCAGCAATTGGGAGATAGGAGGATAGAGTCTCAAAGTTTCATATATCGTTGCAGTGAGGAGCGGTATTTCAGAGAGAGCAGAGGGGTTCACTCGATCTTCAGTGGAGAGGGAGAGAATCTGTTGTCTCAATTCCTGCTGCAACTCCTTTACAACCCAGTGTCAGTAAAGGAAAATAATTTCCACCCGGTGAGGATTGTAGTTATACCTGGTGTTCTGCCAGCATTCTCATCATAGAAAGCAACAAGATCTGTGGGTTCTCATGACCAGCGAGAAACATAGACAAAATATTCTGTTGCAAATGGTATCGGTTACTATTGTTTATGAAGTCAGCAATTGCTCACAATCTAAAGTCTGTGTACTCACATAAGGCCTTTTTCGTAAGCTGTGACAAGTCTACATCCCAAGTGGTTTGAATCCATGCCCTGGACATGTTCATGGTTGTGGCTAGATAGGACTGTCTCACATAGCTCACGTTTGAATCTTTTTACTAACCGGCTTGCCTCTTGTCGGCTGGCAATCTTGAAGTGGTCGAGCATCGGAAAGTTTAGGTAGAATGGGTTGAAGATCTTAGGTTTGATTTCGGATTGAAGTTTCGATAAAGGCGCATTGGGATTTTGGAGAGTCTATTGAATTTTAGCTGATCACGAAAGGTTCTAGCTAGCAGATACTTACCCCGAAGCTGGAGCCCAGCAACGCTTCACTGAGATTGGCCAACGCATAGTCTTGTAACGGTTTGGGCATGACCACTGTCCCATTTCTTTGTTGCTCTTTGAGCAGTATCTCGATCAGTTTTTTTGCGTTCTTTACAATTATTGAGGTGTCTATGTCAGCCTGAAGCCCAGGCTTCACAATGGAAGCAAAGGTCCTCCATTGCTCATTGATGGTACTAATGACATTCTCTCCTGTATACAAGGCGAGGATGGAGTGTGGATTCTTCACGTGCTATTTATACAGTCAGTTTGTAAGCTCTCCATTTATGTATTCTTCTTACATTCCCAGCCTTCGGGAAGATATCATCCTGCTTGAAGACTTGATTGATGTATTCAGGTCTCGTTATGAGGACATTCCACGCTCCACCAAAGAAAACTTTGACCGCTCCATGCTTCGTTAATGGGTCTTTGAGATACTTGTGCCAAAGGTCTTCTTGGTCGACATCCTTGAATAGTGGGATTAAAGCGAGATAGAAGGGTATGGTGGGGATATTCTTTGGGAAATCAGAAGGTGGAAGTATCCACCGGGTAATAATGTAGTAGATACCGTAGGAGAACAGAAGCATCCAAAGAACTCCAATGATAGTGTAGATTTGGAACATGGCTGGGAAGTAGTTTTATGGCTGTGTCGAAGGGGTAGGTGGAGTAGAGAGCAGAGCCTGGTACAGTGAAATTTAGTGGATGTTCTCCATCTACCAAACTTAGCGAAGTTTAACATCACAATATTTCAGCACGGACAACTTGATTCTATCGGTTCACCAGCAGAGTAAATGTTACATATACATACAACAGCTAAAACTCCCTAATCGAAACCGCCAAGCCTCGCCCGTACCAAAGGCGCTACGCAATCATCAAATGTGCTCACAGGCATGACACGGATTCCTTATTTGCTTTTGGCCAACGGTATCCACACGTTGGATGGGGTCGTGCTACATGCAGGCCAAGGCATAAAACGCACATCCTTCGCGTTAGCCACCAAGGAGTGTTGGACTGCAACCTTGGGACGTCCCCAACCACGCGTGTAACCTTTTAGGTGGCCGCTGTTTTGTGTTGGCCTGAATGTGGGTTGATATGGGGGGTGGACAGGTGTTGGGTCCAACTTGGCCAGCCCCTCCAATTGCTGCATAAAACCAACCATAAGACCTTGCAGACAGAGGGGGCACTACCACTCCCAGCACGAAGACAGTAATTCAATCGTTTAATTATCATCTGTAAGATGCCTGAGACTCTCATCGAGGTTGAGAACGTCCTGCTCCGCGACATCGCTAAATTTTCCTCTATTGCCACCCTCTCTAAGGGCCCCAAGGGAGGATCCATCTGCATCAACTCGGCAGACGTCAAGTCCAATTCGCTTCTCGATCCTGTATCTTCTGGCGATGTCTCAGTACTCTCCAGCTTACTTGGAGAGCCCACAGTTGAGAAGCCAGAAGCAGTCGCTGGAAGAGACATGTCTACTGTCAGCAAGCCGACAACCATGGAAACTGAGCCAAAATTGTCTGCACTCATTGGTATCAAGGTTCTTCAAGTCATTGAAACGTATTGCCTTAACTTTGAGCGAAATAACCCTTCTTGGCATGGCCTCACTCGATTCGTGCCAATGGTGAATCAACAAGTCCACAATGGGGAGCCAGTCCGCCTTCTCCTCCCTGGATTTCCGTTTAAATCACCAAATTCGAAAGATAAAGTACTAGGAATGTTGCCTGATCTCGGAGAGAGACTAGCCTTGGACCATTTGGATAGCTTGTGTAGGAATATTGCCGAGGTTTATGAACATGGGGCCGAGATCCACATCTGCTCCGATGGTCTGGTATACAACGGTGAACTTAATTGCCAACACAGAACTGAACTTTTATTAATATTGTATAGATCTCTTGGGGGTCTCGGATGAGGAAGTGTGGGATTATGGTGAGGGTGTTCGATTGATTGCTAAAGAGAATGAACTGCAAAATGTCAAGTTCATCAGGCTCTGGGAACTACTGGGTCACCCCGGTCCGTGGACTAAAGATTTCTACCTGATGCACGCATCATGCATACGACGGGAGCTTCTGAATCGCTACAGAGACACCGATTTCGAAGCCAATATAGCGGCCAAGTCTGACGTCGACATGCACACGACTCACCGCAGTTTCATGGATTTTGTTCGAAAGGATCTATCCTACAGTCCCCTGATCAAGGACCTTTCGTTTGAAGAGAAAGATTTTAAGATTCGTAGTATCGCGAAGAGTATGATGGGGCGTTGGAAAGCTTACACTGCTGCCCTTGAGGCGAACCGCCAAAACTACGTTCGCCTGTCCATACATGATTCTACTGACAAAGAGAAACTTTCTATGTCTCTACTTCCCCAAGCGCCGGGGATTCTTGGGCTCAGTCCATGGCATAGCTCTATCGCTATCGAGCTTGATGGAGCTTATCGCACTGTTCACTCAAGTGAAGTCAGGAATACACACGAGCTGGTCTACTGGAATGGCCGTCCGTCCCACTACCGCGCGAAGTCGGAAATTTTCAATTGGGCTGCCGATGGGTTAAATGTTACATTTGAGCATCTATATCCAACTGGTATTTTAATCTGCCCTACGAACCTCACTGGTTTGCACCCAAGACCATCAATTCGGACTCTCCCGATGAAAAAGGTGCGCAGACTTGCGCAAACATTCTCACCCATTGTACTACGCGGCTTTTCAGAATCTACTGATGAAACACTCTTTCTTTTGAAGGGTAAAGAGCTTGGCGAAGTGCTTACTTGGACCTTTGGCCAAATCCTCAAAGTGAAAGACTCTGGCGAGAGAGATAGTACTGCTAATAACGTAACGTCGAATGAGGCTATGCCCATGCACTTCGATGGAATATTTAAATTCACTGATCATATGGATCCACATACGGGCAAGGTCAGCAAGGTCGTCACGCCGCCACGATACCAATACTTTACTTGCCTTTCCACCGCACCAAAGGGTACTGGCTTCACTCTGTTTGCCAACTCGCGCCTGTTTTTCCGTTATCTTCCTCACCCCTGGACAAAGGAGCGTCTAGAAGCGATCACATGGGATATGGTAAATGATGGCTTCTGGTCTGCAAAGCAAACAGGGCTTCCGCTCGTTGTTCAGCATACCGAAACTGGTGCGGCGTGTCTCCGCTGGCACCAACCATGGACCAGCACCAAATTTTCTAAGTACTACATCACTATCGAAAACGATGAACAATCTTTAATAGACGTTATAAACAAACTGATATATGATCATCGGGTTTGTTTGAGATTTGAGTGGCAGCAAGGTGATCTATTGATCAACGACAATATCTCCATGCTTCATACTCGCTCAGCCTTCACAGGAGATTGTGACAGGGAGATGTGGAGAATTCATTTTGATTAATTCCAATTACACAAAGTTTCTATAAATTTCAGTATTACTAGAACATATGATTGGGTTTCTTGTCAGATTTGCCAATTAATGATTCCGTTATGATATTGTGGTGTAGTAGAGTGACG
>JAAZQE010000054.1:0-65618 GCA_013620735.1 Clavariopsis aquatica | reverse complement strand
CCCCCCCCCAAGCCAACCCCCAATTCATCATATTCTTTTTGTATTTCTGTAGACAATGATAAGCAAACATATCAAGTAAAAGAAAAGGCAAATGTTAAATGTTGCCAAGCAGAGTGAAGTGTGTCTTTTGTAAGGAATTTCATAAAGTTACCAAAATTAATACTAAGGTGAAGTGTAAATGCTCATACATCGCAAAAGCCCGTCGTTATGCAATCCTAACCCGTATTTTCTCCAAATCTAAACTCTGCCTGCAACCAAACTCCCATCCGGTCTACACAAAAAAAACGCCTCTAAGCCTGAATGCTGTTGCACCTGATCGTGTGGTAATCAACATTGATGGTTTTGTCGGGACGGGGTGCATAGCTCAATTCGACCTTTTGGTTCCAGTTGGCCGAAGTGATAGCACCCATGTGGCGGCTCCACGAGTCGTAGACAATGCACTCGATGCCAACAGGGTCAGCGGTGAAAGTCAAGGTATTGGCCCACACATGTCCGTCCTGGTAGACGTTCACGTCCTGGTCAAAAATATCGATAAATCGCCATGAGAGGTTGCTATCGACATTTACCACACCGGTTGAAGATTTCTGCGTCACACTGTTTGTGAGGACAAAGGGGATCTTCTGGAGTTTTGTAGGAGCGGGAGCAGGCGCGGGCACGGGTGCGGGGGGTGGTGTTGCTTGTGGACGCGGGTTGGTGGGGTGAGCCAGTGTGTTGTCGAGGATAGGCGTGGGCATAGGCTTGTATGGTGAGTCGGCAGTGAAGCAGAAGATGACGTGATCTGTGAGCCGGATAGACTTTCCGTTGCCCGTGATATCTCCAATTTTGTAGTTCTCGGACAAAACAACGATATCATGCCGATCCGAGTTCTGGAGGACACACTGTACGTTTCCGAGTGTGCCTTCGGCGCTCATGACCCCGCCCATGACGTCGATGTTATTGTCAATGGCAGAGCCCCTCCAAAGGTTGCCCACAGTAAATGCGGGACCATCGACGACAATAGTCTCCCTATCATAGTATCCACTGTCCTTGTTGTCGATCTTGATACTAATTGTTGCTGGTCCTCTAGGCTCTAGTGCGTTCTGTAGGGGAGCAGCAAGAGCAGCGCCGAAAAGCACCAGCCCGGTAGCAAAAGTAGTCTTCATTATGATAAATTCTTAGCGATTCAAGCGACGTGATTGGTATTAAAGATGATCAAAGCTGTACCGGTAGCGAGAAATTTCTAGAAATGAGTAACACCGAATTAGACGAGAAACAGAGAGAAAGCGAATGCTACTGCTTGATGGTCGAGATGATGATGATGATGATGATGATGGTGGTGGTGGTGGTGGGAGAGAAGCAATGGGGAAAGACTGCCTCCCTTATATATACATCACGATGCCTACCACCATTCAAGGCTTGAGGTTGGATACCTGCATGGGGGAATGTGCTCAAGGAAACTACGCCTCATGAGCCTCCAACAGGAAGAAGGTGTGCTCGTTCAACGAAATGCCCCCTTACGCCCCATCAGCCTCTCGGCTGGACACTACGCCGTACAAACATCAATACCACAACGCATAAATTTACCCATTGGTCAAAGGAAGTAATCTTGGCAGTGATCGATAAATCCAGGCACGGCTGTGTACTTGGCACAGCAGTCTTGGCTGGGGCCGTTGTTGTAGTACTCGCTAGCTTGCCTATCCTAGTGATTAACCCACGAGACTAGTCACATAATACGGCACAGCAGTCTCAGCGCAGCCAACCCTTTAGCTGTGCCACTCCCATGCTATGATTGCCGATATGGTGTGTTGGTAGACCAGACCCTGCGTTTTTCTGAATGTGGTTTACGGCTGTAGGGAGAAAGCATATACAATAAGGCTGAGTGTGACCAAAATAGAACCATTGATGCGGCGTAACTTGCACGCAACATGAAGCCTGGCCACCTCCTCGTCTACCAGTGCTCGATGAATTCTATATTCCTGCTTCAACTGTACAGTCTCACTTGAGTCTTCTATTCTCCACAGGAGTAGATGACTCTTTTGCAATGCGTTTGTGTGCTCATGGGTCGGAATCTTGAATCCATAATCTATAAAAGTCTGGCAACTCGATGTGGCTTGCCTCAAAACCCTGTCTTCTGACTTATATTTCAAATAAGATGAGGTCTAATATAATTCCGACTTGTAACTGCCTCAATGGGCGTGAAATGGCTGACAGCAAGACTTCTCGCAGTTGATATGTATGTGCAATTAAGGGGATGGCAAGTTAGCATGTATCAGTTGCTCCAGACAATACTACAGTTATCGTTGGCAAAAACTGAAGGATAATACCTACTAGACTTGAGATTGATAAGTTTTAGTCGTCATCGCGCGATGTCAAATCAGAAGGCAACGAAGACAGTTCACCGAAAGAAGTCGACAAAGAAATGCTCTTCCTCCTCCGCTCTTGCGGCTGCATACCCGCAGCGACCTCCAGGATCTCCAATAGACCCAAGAGCCTTTCAGCGCTAGCATTTAGCAACTTCTTTGCTTGATTTTCTACCTCTGCGTTTCCTTTCCTCTTCCTGCTCACATTTCTCGTTGTAATTCCAATCTCTACCGCTTTTCTGAGGTTGACAGTTGGCTGGAGTAAATTCAAGGACATCATATACATGAACATCTGTTCTAGGATGAGCGACACCTTCGCATTCCTCTCATAGCTGTGTGTTGTAGCATGAGCAGGGAGGATGAATTTTTCAAGGTGAGATTGTGTGGGATTAGAGGCTCCATAGTTGGGTACTTTGGAAACGAGAGGGAAGAGAAGATTCGAGCCTAATGTCATCTGTTCAATCCCTGATAGTTTCAAGGTTGAGAGGAGGAGGCTGAAGATTGGGGTTGGGAGATGGATGAAGACGTCAGCGACAGAGGAGTCATAGAAACTCCCTAGGTCAGCGAAATCATTTGGTAATTCCAAAGCGACCTGAGAGAGCTAGAAAAATTGTTAGTTTAGGAGGTTGAATAGGGCGATGGTACACAAACCAGGGCCAGAAATCGTTGTCGCAGATTGATCGCCTCCATTCCACCAAGCTGATAGATAGCGTCATCCGAATCGAATACGGCTGAATTCGAGGACGAGTCTGAAGAATTGCGGGAGTGCGTTCTGCTTGATGTCTGGACTGGTACATCAGCTTCTCTGTCTTCCATAGCCACATCTTCGTTATCACTTCCAATATCATCCCACTCCCCATTCTCGATGTCGGCGTTCGGAACAGCTTTGATCAAGTCATATTGCCTTGGCTTCAGCTCCAAAGTTTCACCGACCCAAATTTCTGGAAATTCCATTATAGAGTCTGCATTAGCTATCGCGAAAACGGCTCTAACAATTCTTGACCTTGCTGTGCGGTTCGTTTGTTCCTCGCTCGCGATGTAATGCCAGATCAGGCTGTCTAATAATAGGTGCTCATCCTCGGTTGCTTGTTCTTTGTTCAGTCTCAAGCGTGTTTCCCAGTCGGCCTCCAGGAAGTCGAGCATAAGCTCCAGCCACAATTTCCATCTCTCCCAACGCTGCTTGTGCGCCCGTGAGCAGTTGAACGCCCATCCCACCACGTGCCAGAAATCCTCTGCTCGATTCAACAGCGATTGTGATGTAGCAGGAAGTCCGACTAGGCGCTCTATATTGTTCGCCGCCTCGACAGAAGGACTGCCTCCACTACTTTTATTCCCACGCCGCCGTGACCGCTCGCCAAACGCAAATGCGCTCTTGAGGGTCTGGTCCATTGGGTCTATAGTGGTCCGGATGTTGCGTAGGTACCGCACGGCAGCATCAGCGCCTTTTATCGCGTCGGGTAGTTTCGCTTTTGTAGTCACAGATGGGTACGCGATGAGGGTAGAGGCGAGGGCTAGTTGTGCAGCTGGTGCGAGGAATGCGCGATGTCGCTTGGCGGGGGTGGAGATGGAAGCACCCGTCGTAAGCAGCGTGTTTAGGAAAGTGAAGCCCGAATCGTCTTTGATGGATATGAGCTGTGAAATCTAATATATATTGGTGGTAAACACCTACATTGCTGTGCTTCGAGATAGGCCTTAGAGTGGTTTGCTAGCGCCCAAGTCAACGGTTGGGTGGGACGCCGCAACGGCTGTCGTGGTTGCTTTCCCATTGCATCAAAGACGACAGAAAAAGAGTCGGGCCCGTTGAGTGTCCTTGCGGGTGTCCTTGCGGATATCCTTGCGGATGTCCTTGACGCCCTTGAAGGTGGGTGTGACGCCATCGTTAGGGTGTGCTCATGGTGGTGTTGGTCAGGAACTGAAGCGCGTTGAGTTGGGGCACGAGGTCACGTTTGGCCTAACTGTTTTGGGAGTTGACGGTAATAAGCTCACCCCATCTTTTGGCTTCGACCTACTTCTCCGCCATCGTCATCATATAATTGAAATCCAATTGGCCTCTAATTTTTTTTATCAGTTTTATTCTTTGACTTCGTATTTTCCCCCTCAATAAACTTATAATCATTCAATCTCATCAACATCCCTTTAGTCCCTCCCACAAACCCTGAAGAATACCATTTATGGAGACTATCACTTGAAACCAAAAGATATATTGGTTGGCTTCCTGTAAATCGAACACTTCACCAAACGGCTAAAACGAGATGCATGTAGCCTTACTTCAAACCTAGGAGGATAATCTCAAGAAAAGCCCAACACCATCCTCCTGATTCCTGAGGTACACTTGTCACCTTGAGAAGGCAACAGGGAAGGAAATTTTACAACTGAGTTGTGAAGCAAGAGTTTAGATCCTTGAGATTAAACCTAAGACGCAAATAATTTTCACTATATATAGCAACAGTGTGCTACCCATTGAAGGTATGCCCCAGTCAAAGACCAGTGAATTGATTTTTATTGGAGTCGAGACTTAATGTAATATATGGAAAGAGAATAAGAGTGGTGAATATGTGGCATAAGTGGAAACCTTCGGAGAAGACCACGGAAGCAAAAACACTGGGGGTTGAATCTGATCTTAAAATGCGTTCAAAAGTATGTATTAACGAAAAGCGTATTTAAGATGAAACTACAAAGCATACTGCCCTCTCAACTTAAGAATCTCACCGGACCACAATTACATGTCTAATCTCATAAACAAGCTTTGAAGATCACGTGAAATCTTACATAAACATAAACAACTCTGATGCAGAGAGCAGACACATTTGTGGCTAAAATATGATTGCCTTCCCTAGTTCAAGTGCGCAATTACGAGAAAAAAAATATGTTGATGAATTGGCAAAAGAATATTCCGGTACCGGGAGTCGAACCCGGCTCTCGTCGGAAGCTGACATTGGCTCAAGAGCTGATGAAAGCGACGGATGCTAGCCGATACACCATACCGGATATTTGATGGAAGTTTGAGAACTTAAAAAATATATATACAACATTGCATATTTAGCTTTCTAAGTAACACGACATAGGTGGGTGAGAAAGTCAATGGGTGTGGTGGCCCCACAATAAAAAAATATGACTAGTGGGGATGGCCAAACGCCACCGCACATTCGCTTAAGACAGCTCATTCTTCTGAGGTACACATAATGAGCAAGGTGCGAAATTGTTACCATAAGTGAATGTGCACATTTTAAGCAACATGCCCTTCTTCTGTTAAGAGCATATGTCCGCGGATATATTGTAGTGGAATATGCAAATGGAAGCGAAAATTGATATCAAGATCAACCCTGGACCATTATCCACTCTTATCATTATTCAATATCAACTACTGGTGTTGGTCTTCCATTAGACATTTTTGACGTTTCCTAAGCGTGTAATTTTGTCTTTGTATCCTGTACTTTACTCGAATGGTGCTCATTTTCTTCTGCATCAAACTCTCGCACCTATATCGTATCCAGGCTAATATCTTGCGATGTGTTGCGGGTGGGGATGAATGTCGTCGTAAAAAGGATGGAGCCTCTGTTATTAGAGATTGTTTATGCAGTTCGATTAATTCTTCACTACGTGCTAGTCGCTTGGGATTTGGATGATAGAGACTTAGTAAGGAGTGAGATAAGGCCCAATCCGTCTGTATCTACTCGATATGTTTACAATTATAATTTTGATTTTCATATTTATCGGCAATGAGTATACTTGCTACTCACTTATTCCACTAACCTTGTAAGAGGTCAAAGTAGTTTTTATTTCATCTCTTCCAGTGTCACAAATCTTATTTAAGCAGAGTAAATCTACCTAGAGTACTGCTGATTAGCAGAAAGGTGTGGCCTAAAATGGCCTGACAGGTAAACAGGAACAAATTATCCCCGGCTCCCTCCAAACCTGTAAAGTGTGTAGACACCAAGAAAACCCACGAATCAGTGTCAAAGCCAAAAGTTCCTTATGAAATACTTTGCAAAGGGGCTGAAAGATAATTGAGTGTTGGCTCGGTAGGTGTGATAGTCTTTTGACCCCCACTACTTGTCAAGATGGAAGTGTTCGCGGAACAAAGCAGCAGACTACCTGAATACGATTCTCTTATACATGGAAGCATATCCAATGATTATGGAAGTAGTCATCGGGATTTTAGAGGGGCACTTGGTCTGCACCCATGGCAGCGTGCAAGGGATTTGTATGGTAGGAAGTTGGTACTCACGAATTGGATAATACGAACCATATACTGTCACTCTTCCTTCTCGAGGAAGAGGGCCAGCAGACTCTATTAACATAGACTCTATTAACATAGTTTGTGAATCAGTGAAAATATTTGAACCGGGGAGGTGCTAATTTGTGCTACAAGATTTTCGTCTCTATCAGTGTGTCATTAATATGATACTGCGTTGGATATTTCAATTCACTACCATAGTTCTAAAGAAGCGACAAGACATTCTCTGTTCAGAAAGCTATAATTTAGATTTCGAAAATTAAGAATATCATGAGCTAGATCTTACCAAGTGTATATTGTCCATATCAGTCTTCAGGAGAGTAGGAAGTAACTAGAAAGGGTGGGTGAGTGGGAGGAGCCACAAAACTTTTAGGGGAAGCTGTGGGAGAGCATTGAGTTTTCGGAAATTGAGGGGTTAGAAAGGGTTTGGTTCATGATAGGTTAGGGTTTAAATTTACATTTGAGCCATAATATAGTTCTCAAATTTTGTATAGAGTGCAATGAAGTCGTTACGAATGATAGGTTTCGCCAACAAGTCAGTAACGCTAGTGTCTATTTTCCCCCGTGGAAGGTGTTTTACAAGATTCAAAGGTTACGATTATATCACTGCGAGAAAAGAGTGTCTGGGATATGAGAGTGAAATGTTCTTTATCATTCTTGTCACCTACGGGTTGCCATTCACCTTCGTTTGCATATTATCTTTCTCGTCCAATCCGCTAAGCTCTTTTAATACAACTGGGTCATCCTCAGGTTTATCCTTACCTCTCGATGTCTTACTATAAGCCGTTTCAAGGACGTGTGCATCCCGGGTCGTAGATTCTGGCGTGAAGTCAAAGATGCGTAGTTCGCAGTTGTGGTATGCAGTTCCTGCGATGTTGTTAGTTTCATAGATATTGGTATTTATAACTAGAAAAAGGTGTTACCAGTCATGGGATCATCAACGTCCCAATCTTCAGTGAGGAAATGCAGGAAAGCACCATGGGTGACGATCAAGATCTAAGGTTTATTAAAAAAGGGTGTTTCAGGCGGGTTGAGGGTGAGGGAAAGTACAAACATGAGATTCAGGACGCCCGAATATCCAACTCCTTAGGTCGGCCGCACGTTTCGAGATAGCCGATCTTGTATATGCATAGTAGCCAGTCTAGGTTCTATTAGTCACTTTTCACGTGATACGGCACTTCATCCTTGAGCCATACCTTGTTATTCCATCCCTCTTCCACAGCAGCAAAGTCGATCTTGCTAAGGTCAAAATTCACGCTATCCTGGGCAAAAATATCCGTAATTCCTTGCTTCAGTTCATCCGGCGCTGAGCCAGTGTCGCTTGCCATGTCACTAACTTCCTGTAGCAGAGGAAGTAGGATGAATGGCACATCTTTTCGTGCTAGAGTAGGACCAAAGCTGAGGCTGGCTGTCTGAATAGTTCGTTTCAATGGGGATGCAAGAACGAGGTCAATGGTGTCGTGATGCGTGAAGGAGGCTTGCAGGGCACGGCATTGAGATTTGCCCTTAACAGTTAAGAGTGGATCGGGAATGGTGTAAGTTTGCTAAGTAAAAGTTGTTAGTGAATATTTGTAGGAGCGGAGGCGTGCTGGGGCATGTGTATACGGTTGCATTGTGTTCGCCTTCTGCGTGGCGGACTAGATAGAGTTTTGGAGGCATGTTGACCAAGTGTTGGTAGGCTTCTTGAGTATGGGCCAGGTACTTTGATTGTTGGGGGGATTATTTCAGTCACTGCGCTATGGCGGGCCCTGATCAGCACTAATCCAAATAGGGCAATCCGGGAACATGACAGCCATGTGTTCGCTTTTTGTAGGACGGGTGTTATACTGTATCAACATGAGGATGAAGCCTTATGAGAGAGCAGAGTGGGCAATGTCGATGAAATCTCTTGGTCATAAAGGAAGGTAAAGCGACCCTTACTTGTTTTGCGTAATGTCAGCTCGCTTGACTTACTCCGGTTTCGGGACGGTGTTCGGCTAATCAAGAGGTCTCCCACGCTCGTAACCATCGTGATGACGGGCAACAGAACAGCATTTAGAATGGAGAGAACGTGGAATTCTGCAATAGCTATCTGTGGTAAACTTCTAGTACGGCAATGGCGCTGGTTCAAACCTCATTCCTCCAACTCCTATCACTTCATTCCTTCACATACAAACACTAATCCATCACCTCCGCAAACTAAGACTTAACTCCCTCACTGGCCATCTTGCTCCATTGAACTGTTGCCTCATAATTTAGGTTAAGAGCGGATGTACTATCGCTCGCTGGCATTTGTTTCCGAAACTTGGTAGACTCGAGTGGAGTGCCAAGGCACAGTTCCAGCGGATTGCACCCGGGGCTTGGTATAAGGTCGTTTATCGTAGCGAATTAGTGGTGGTCGATGCTAATAAATACGTTTTGGCAAAATGGTGTAGTAAAACAACGCTGTCACTTCTGTGTGGCGAGCTGAGCGGAAGGGTAGGGCTATGAGGATGGTGAAGGTCAGGGTATTTCCTACTTTGGGAAACATGGAAATGAATTATGGATCGGGCATCACTCTTTCGGGATGAAGTGGATATCCTATGCTAGAACTGTGCATATATTATAAGAAAATAATATATGTTTAGTTACATTTACTTTTCTCATAGCTCACCCATTGATATGTATTTTCAATTGGAGCATGCTTAGTTATTATGTATAAAGCATACCGGTATAGTAGACTCTTACCAGTTAATCTATAAATATTATACGTTTCAAGTAGCTTTCTATACCCGTAAATATAACCACCATCTTCGGCGTAAAAATGCACAAACATTTCAACACAGCCACGCCAAGACAGGCTGACTACCGGTAGGGCCGGGGGTTCACTAATAAGGCCCGGGACAGATTGCGTCCGTGCCGTGATTAGCGCCCCGTGATTCGGAACATAATTACATGTGAGCGTAGCTAGGCCCGGCAAGTCTCGCGAATCTTTAGCACCGGGAAGATCGTTGGTTCATGTACTGGAGCTATGGAGACCTCTAGATGGCAGCGACTGAACCTATTTCAGAAGGATCGTCAGCACTCTGTACTTATCGGCCCCGATATTCGGCGTCTGTCAGTTCTGACGCTGTAACAGGTTGCCAGCCCATCGAAACCACGGGAACCGCCAAGGGCATCAGCCCATGGTCTCAAGGTCGTGGCGGAGGGAGAGCAACCGGCAGTGGAGTACGTCATCCGTAGCATCACAAGAGCCCATACTGACAGTGCTCAGCATCGTTGCTGTCCATGGATTGAACGGGCACCGCGACGCGACCTGGACGGCAGCGAATGGAACCCACTGGCTCCGCGATCTCCTACCACAGGACATTCCAAATGCGCGCATATTCTGCTGGGGATACGATGCAAACACGCACGGCAAGCGCGTTAGCCACCAATTCCTCCATGATCATGCAGAGCAGCTAGTGTCAGATCTCTGCCTTAGGAGAAAGCGTACAAATGTGAGATGAGAGCGGAAATTCACAAGATGTAGTTCTGACAGCGGAAGAGCACAAACCGACCAATAATCTTCGTGGCGCATAGCCTAGGTGGCATCATCGTCAAAGGCGTCAGTCCTGTTCCTCTTTGTCGGATACAAAGCTGACCAGGCCCAGGCTCTCATTCACTCAGACGCAGCTCGGAAAGGCGCACTGGAAGAACACCGGTCGATCAAGACGTCGACATACGGAATCATGTTCATGGGCACACCTCACCAAGGCGGCAATGGCGTGCAGTTCGGAAAGCTGCTTGTAAATGCGGCATCGGTATACAAGGCCACCACCAGCCGGCTGCTGGAGCATTTAGAGCGAGACTCAGAATGGCTACAGCAGCAACTTAAACAGTATGGACCAATTAGTGGGGAGTTTATCACAAAGCTTGCGTACGAGGAGTACGAGACTCCGACCGCGCTCGGTCATTCGATTATGGTATGCCTTTACGTTAACTGCAGGTATCGCAAGTACTAATGATACAGGTGGTGCCAAAATCATCAGCAGTCGTTCCAGGTGCAGCCGACGCAGAACAGATTATGATCCATGCGGACCATAAAGAAATGGTCCGGTTTGAGTCAAGAGAGAATAATAACTATGAGAAAGTTTCAGACCATTTAATCATCATGGTTGAAAGTGCAGGCAGCGTTATCCGCCTACGATGGGAAACAGAGGTTAGGGTTAATACAGGTATGTAGCCCCAGCCTGTAGTTATCGATAATAGCGATGTCAGTAACTGTCTATAGCTCGAAGCAATCCTGAAGAGAAATTTTCTGTCGTCTTTAGCTTGTCTGAGGTCTCTGAGACCAATTACTTTGTTGCGAGACAAGCGGAGCTCGCTGTAATGCACAAAGCGCTTAGCGAGAGCACTGGTCGTCAAGCAGTCACTCTGCACGGCCTAGGCGGGATTGGGAAGACGCAGCTGGCGATTGCATACACCAAGGCCTATCGAGACGACTATTCGGCGATATTCTGGCTAAATATCAAAGACGAAGTGTCAGTGAAGCAGAGCTACTTGCGGTTAGCACGGCGTATCTTGCAGGACTGCCCATCGGCCAGCCATATAGGTGTTTTCACAGATGATAAGAAGCAGGACGAAGTGGTGGCAGCGGTCAAACGGTGGCTGGAGCATGCCAAGAACACGCAGTGGTTAATGGTGTTTGACAACTACGATAACCCCAAGGGACCAGGCAATGGAGATCCTAGTGCAGTTAATATCCGGCATTTTCTGCCCGAAGCACACCATGGCTCGGTAATCATTACGACGAGGTCATCGAAGGTCAGTATGGGCCATCGCGTGAAGCTAGACAAGTTAGAAGACATCCGCAACAGTCTGCAGATCCTGTCTGATGCATCGCATCGCGAAGGTGTAATGGATGGTGAGTTGTTTAGATTCCTGTACTGTACCACACTGTAGATGCAATGCTAACGCTTCTAGACCCCAATGCTGCCGAGCTTGCTAGAGAGCTGGATGGACTACCATTGGCCTTGGCTACGGCGGGCGCCTACCTTGATCAGGTCTCGACAAGCTTTGCTGAGTATCTTGGTCTGTACCGTGCGTCATGGGGAAGGCTGCAGCAAATGAGCCCTGAAGTAACCACATACGAAGACAGACAACTGTACTCAACATGGCAGCTATCTTTGGATCATATCAAGCAGCAGAGCGAAATATCATCCAAGCTGCTTCAGCTGTGGGCATACTTTGACAACCAGGACCTCTGGTTTGAGCTTCTGAGAGAAGGGAGGACTGATGGGCCGCAATGGCTTTATCAATTAACAGAGGATCAGTTGAGTTTTAACGAGGCAGTGAGGGTACTATGCAACTACGGGTTAGTAGATGTGGAAAATTCCTCTGAAGGAAATGTAATTGAGTCTCAGGGATACGGGATGCACAGTTGTGTACACTCATGGACGGTGCATGTAGTCAACCAACAATGGGATTCTGAGATGGCTGAGGTGGCTGTGAAGTGTGTAGGTAGACATGCACCAAAGAGTGATGTGCAGTACTCGTGGCTGACTCAACGTCGGCTTTTACGACACTTGACAAGGTGTTGGGGGTTTATTATTGATGGTAGATTAGATGAAGATGGAAAGGAATGGATTCTGCATAACTTTGGATACTTGTGTTCGAAGCAGGGACGGTTTGAAGAGGCGGAGAAGATGTACTTAAAAGCGCTGCAAGGCAAAGAGAAGGCATGCGGACCAGATCATACGTCAACACTCTCAACAGTCAACAATTTGGGCTCCCTCTACAAATCCCTAGGAAGGCTTAACAAGGCAGAAAAGATGTATTTGCGAGCGCTGGAAGGCAAAGAGAACGCATGGGGACCAGACCATACATTAACACTTTCAACAGTCAACAACTTGGGCGCCCTCTACGCGGACTTGGGTCAGCTTAATGAAGCAGAAAAGATGTACTCGCGAGCATTGCAAGGCTTTGAGAAAGCATGTGGGCCAGATCATACATTAACACTTGAGACAGTCAATAACTTGGGTAACCTCTATAAATCCTTAGATCGGCTTGAAGAAGCAGAGAGGATGTACTTGCGAGCGCTTCCAAGCTTTGAGAAGGCACGGGGGCCAGACCATACATCAACACTCTCAACAGTCAACAACTTAGGTACCCTCTACAAATCCTTAGGACAGTTTGATGAGGCAGAGAAGATGTACTTACGAGCACTGCAAGGCTATAAGAGTGCATGTGGACTAGACCATACATCAACACTCTTAGTAGTTAATAACCTGGGCATGCTATACGCAGATCTAGGACAGCCCAGCAAGGCAGAGAAGATGTTCTTGCGAGCGCTGCAAGGTAAAGAGAATGCATGGGGACCAGACCATACATCAACACTTGAGACGGTCAACAACTTGGGCGCCTTCTACCAATCTCTAGGATGGCTTGAAAAATCAGAGACAATGTATTTGCGAGCTCTGCAAGGCTTTGAGAAAGAGTTAGGAGCAGACCATATATCAGTACTTGACACAGTTAACAACTTGGGTAACCTCTACGCGCACCTGGGACAGCTTGGCAAGGCAGAGAAGATGTTCTTGCAAGCGCTGCAAGGTAAAGAGAAGATATGGGGACCAGACCATACATCAACACTCTCAACAGTTAACAACTTGGGCGCCCTCTACGCGGACTTGGGTCAGCTTAATGAAGCGGAAAAGATGTACTTGCGAGCATTGCAAGGCCTTGAGAAGGTATGGGGATCGGGCCATACATCAACACTTGACACAGTTAATAACTTGGGTAATCTCTATGCATCCCTAGATCGACTTGATGAGGCAGAGAAGATGTATTTGCGGGCTCTGCAAGGTAAAGAGAAGGCATGGGGACGAGACTATCCATCAACGCTCTCAACAGTTAATAACTTAGGCACCCTCTACAAATCCCTAGGACGGCTTGATGAAGCAGAGAAGATGTATTTACGAGCGCTGCAAGGCTTTGAGAAGGCAAGGGAACCAGAATATACATCAACCCTCCCAACAATTAACAACTTGGGTGGCCTCTACGCGGATCTGGGACGTCTTGAAGAGGCAGAGAAAATGTTCTTGCGAGCGCAGCAAGGCTATGAGAAGGCACTTGGCCAAGAGGCAGTGAAGACGTATATACCAGCACTCAACACAGCTCAAAATCTAGCAATCATCTTCCAGCAGACTGGCAGAATACAGGAAGCGGAGGGGTTATGCGAACAGGCTCTCTTTGGTATTGAAGTAGTTTTTGGGCGTACAAGCAACAACTATCTCAGCATTACTAAAATGTTAGATGAACTACGCAGTAACCCTAACTATAATACAAGAATTCCTAATTGAAAGTAAATGGAATTTTATTTAATTTTTTTTCAATGCACTCCTCTAGAAATATATAACTTTAGTCTAGTTAGTGTGAACAAAGCCTCTAAAAACACTCTAGAATCATACTGAATTAGTATATTGTGGAAATGTGGTTCGTGGTAAGGCAGCCTCTTAGATTCAAGTTTTTAATTTTTCTCAGAGTCGTAAGGAGCGTGCTCAACCCCATTTTAGCATAGCTATCTTAAAAATAGTTCTACATTTTGCTAAAGACTTCGTAGAGTAGATAAGTAGGTTAAGAAGGTAGTTTGCTGCTAGAGCAGGTGCTAGCAGTGTCTTGATACTGACTTGGTTTCTAGCATTACCATGTATTTCAAATGAGTGTCTCAGATATCTCCGCCTCAGATCGTTTCTATTTCGCTGACCTTCCCAATACTGAGGACACAATAGTGGTATACTTAAATCTTCTCTAAAAACCTTTGTCACTAAAAGATTAAACTTAATTAACGTTAGTCCGCACAAATGATGCATCTATTGGTTGACTATGACGGTTGTAAGCACCCGACAACCTAACTGCAATCCCTCCTGACCCACCATATGACGGGAATACCCACTCTATCTTTGCGATAAACATTACCGATAAGCAGATTCTATTCTCATGTATCATGATACGATACCGGAAGCGAATGAGCCGCACTTATCGGGCTACTTCTCAATCGCCGACATAGTGTTTTCCACATCTTGAGGTACTTTTCTACACTCACAAAAATATAATTTGTAATATATTACAGCTTATAGGGCATGGAACCGCCAAAGGGTGTTACTTCTGCACTATTCAACCCATTGAGAATCGGACAAGGCAAGATTGATCTGAAACATCGTGTAGTTCTTGCACCCCTGACAAGAAATCGATGCGTCCCACTCCGCGAGGATACTCAAGAACACATCAATAGGATATGGTACCCAGATGAACTTGTAGCTGAATACTATGCCCAGAGAACTACACAAGGTGGTCTATTGATATCAGAAGGCATTGCACCCAATCTTGAGGCATGTAGAGGTTGCAAGATGTTTCAAGTCCTATGCACTGATGTTATCACAGGGAAACGGCCAGCCCGGTGTTCCTGGTCTTTACCATCCTACTCATCTCTCCGGGTGGAGAAAGGTTACAGACGCCGTCCACGACAAAGGCGGATTCATCTATGCACAGCTATGGCACGCAGGACGAGTCACTATCAAGCCTTTCACAGGATTGCCATCCGTTGCGCCTTCGGCGATACCGATAGACGCACCAACGAGGCGGATCCCGCCCGGAAATTCTGAGCTAGTCATGTACAGTGACTATCCGCCCATCGAACTCAGCAAAGACCATATCCAGAGAACGATCTCGGACTACTGCAACGCAGCAAAGATGGCCATGGACGCTGGATTTGATGGTGTAGAAGTCCACGGTGGAAATGGGTATCTACCTGAGCAGTTTTTGTCTTCCAATATCAATAAAAGGGATGACGAGTATGGCGGGAGTCCAGAGAAGAGGTGTCGGTGTGTCGTTGAGTTGATGGAGGGCCTGGCATGTACGATTGGAGGCGAGAATTGTGCTATTCGGTTAAGCCCATTTGGGCTGTTCAATCAGACTTTTGGCGAGAAGAGGATTGAGACGTGGAGCTTTCTGTGTAGGCAGCTGAAAACGAAGATTCCCAATCTTTCGTACATCTCTTTAATCGAACCGGTAAGTGGCCCAAAATTCTACATCTGCGCTTCTCAATTATGCTCATATTTTCTAGCGGTATGAACAAATCCACTCTTACAACGAAAAGGATACATATCTCCGCTCATGGGGCCTCGATCCGTCCACTATCAACCTCAAGTTTCTACGACAGATTATGGGGACCACGCCCTTTTTCTCTGCTGGTGGTTGGAACGACATGAACTGTTGGGGTGCAGTAGAAGCCGGAAATTGCGATGCCCTTGTTATGGGTCGTCATTTCTTGAGTAACCCAGATTTAGTTGAGCGGTTGAGATTAGGAAAGCCACTGGCAAAGTACGATCGCGCGACCTTTTATGGGCCGATGAAGGATAGGCGGATAGGTTATACCGACTATCCTACATGGGAGGAGCAAGAGGGTGCAGAAGGGAAGCGTGAAGTTCTGGATGGTGTAGAGGTTACTCCTTCTGCGTCGAAGACACCCGAATCAAGGAGCTGATATGATAGAGAGATTGGAATGTCACTGCATAGATAATAAATTCACACCATCCCTTCATATCGGAAACGTAATCTGACTCTATAAATGACTCCCAACCGCACCGATTCCTCCATATTTCTATGTCGTGTTAGTTCGAGTTGCAAAACTCATTCCCTTTTCATGGTTGGGTATTTTGAATATCCAAAGATATTGGAATTGCTACTTTCCTAAGTATGAATGGCATGCAGAAGTTGGACGTAGATTTTAACAATCAGAGTAGGGAACTGTGTTTTGGAAGTCTGTGCATGTGAAAAGAGAAAACAATTCCAGGTCTCGAATTTCAAGTCAGAGTATCTATTCATTCAACCACGATTCTTAATTAACAGGATAATTTTGTTGTGAAGGTCCATAATAGTACCGATACATCATAGAATCGAATTGTTGTTCACACATAAACACTGTTATCATTCGTATTAATGGATACTAGTTTCTTTATTATATGATGAAAATTTGATAACGTACGTGAGAGTGAAAATGATAATATCTCATTTAGGATAATGAAACAACAACAATGAACCAGGAATCTATTTCCATTTGGTGGATCCTCTGTCTGCCACCTATGAAAAAATTTCTCTGCATGTCCATATGGTATAAAGTTTTGCACCGCCATCTTCTACACCGAAACCCACGCATCTCCAATGTAATCAACAGTTGAGATTCTATTACCGCCTCAAGTTCTTCTTCTAGTCTGTTGCTATTCTCTCGTTTCCAGGAGTTACTCAACATAAAACCCTCTCGGAGAGTTTGATCAATCCCAATTTTCTCCTTCATTCTTGCCTTCATCGTTATCGGATAGTATACAGCCCTGGTCGCTAATTATTCTCAATGGAAACGCTTGAGACATTGGGGCACTTGGAGCATGAAATCATATACCAAGATATCGAGTATATCAATACATGGCTCCACAGAAAGTCAATCATAATATAGACCGGCGTGTCCATCCATTAAGCCGTTGAGTCAGCCCCTGTAACCTCTTCTATAAAGACGACATTGAGAATATAAACATGTTAACTGTAGAAACCAGAGACGATCATTTCCAAACGACTGACACTCCGACACGAGCTCAACTACAAAATCTAGACTTTTGGCCGCTCATATTATCCAGGCCCTGACCTAGGGAGGGGTATAAGAGTCACCCCACATTAGAAGTAGCTAGGATCATGTGCCAAAAATACATGAAAAATTTGTGAATTGTGAATTTTCCTACGCAAGAGAGATCTAGGAAGGAATTGATCTATCAGTACGCCCTTTTCACGCCCTTTTTACGCCCTTTTCCACCCTGTATGCTTACGGCGCCCTTTTGCGGTCTGTCATGTAATGGGAGGCATGCATATGTTAGTGTCTTGGCAAATTCCATAGTGTACCTACTAGTACTAAGAAGACCGCTTGAACAAAACATGTCTTTTGGGCATGTCTATGGTTTTCGGAATCCAAAAATAATTGTTGTAATACTATCAAAATTATGTCACAGGAGGATAGAATTGTTGGAGAATCTATCTACTGGCTTTTATAATGGTTGTATACACATCATGCTTTCTAGATGTTCCAAAGATATCTTTGTTAACGTTTCTGTATTCTGTATTTTTTCTTCTAGTTACCTCAATTCTCAAACTATCTGTCTTTTTCGCACTATAATTGAAGGATACATACCTCCGCAAAGTTCAAGTACGAGGCATGAAAACGGCTGTATTCTATAGCCTATACATAAAGCCATGCCTAAACCCCACTCTATAAGCTGCGGTAGGAGCTCTTACAATGCACATGAAATAATTCAAGCGCAAGATTTCTGCATCTACTAGGTAGGGTCAAAAAAATCCTCCAATATTACCTCAAGGATTTGTGCCTCAGGATAGACGTAGCGTACAGGACGAGGAAAGACTGCAAGCATCCTTACTTTGTAGCGGAGTAGATTAGATATCCGTGATATTAATCTTTTTAATTTCATGATTTTTGTGGCGTTGCAGCTTTTCATCACTGATTAAATCAAAAGGTGTCTACGGTAGCCTACACTTAGCAAGGGAGGGGAATCTTTCCTCATCCATCTACTTGAAAACATGTCCCCGCTGACATACATCATAATTGACTCCTAATGTAATTAAGTTCTTACACTTATTCCTCTTTTTGGGGCCTCCCACAAACATGCTGTACACATTAAATTAAACATATACGCTAATGTAATAAACCTATCCGCCCAACGTGCAATGACATTCATGACAAGGTATAGTCCTCTATACGAGACGGTCCAAGCTTCACGCTAGTTCCTACTGAACCTCCTGAGTCAGAAGAAGTAGTTGAATATATAAGGCCTGAGAGCTTTGCATATGTCCCTCATACCGTTATTGGAATCTCTGTAATCCAAAATGACGAAAACCCCCCGCCAAATCTCTTCTGTAGTTCCAGAAAACCTCAAAGATCGCATTAAAGACTCATATGATGTCATCGCCGAACACTACAACACAAACTTCACTCGCGACCACGACGAAATCCGTCTCGAATTCCTAGAACGCTTTCTTACACAACTTCACCAAAAGTGCAAGGATAATGCCACTGTTCTAGAACTCGGATGTGGCGGCGGAATCCCCGGTACAAAGATTCTACTCGAAAATAAGAACCCGAGTATCCATGTCACAGCCAACGATCTCTCGAGCACGCAGATCCAAATTGCAAGAGAGAAATTGGCCGAATTTGAAGATAAAGTCATTTTTGCTCAAGGGGATATGATGGAGTTGCCTTTCCCTGACGAATCGTTTGATGCGGTGATTGGTTTCTACTCTGTCATCCATCTCCCACGTACAGAGCAAGCGGAGCTCGTTAAAAAGATTTTCCGATGGCTGAAGCCTGGGGGCTTGATGCTAGTCAACTTTTCGAACGAGATATTAGATGCTGCAGTCGAGGAGACATGGATGGGTCAGGAAAAGGGGTGGATGTTTTGGAGTGGATATGGAGGGGGGAAGAGCCTTGAAATGGTAGAAGCAACAGGTTTCGAGGTATTAGTCAAGGAGATTCGCCAAGACGTTTTCAATTCTGCGTTCTTGTGGACTCTAGCTAGAAAGCCGGAAGTGTGATCTAAAATCACGATCAGCGTGTAGGAAATCACTATAATGCATACGGCCAGTATAGGAAAAAGGAGGATGTGTAACTACATCTGGTGATTACCAGAAATGATATAGAAAAGTACACAAGTTTGCAATTTCTAGAAGTATGAAATTGACACAATGAAGAGGGTTTCCACCATATTCACGCAGCCGTGACTAGTTAATTTGTTATAGACATTTGCAAGGAAAGAGAAGAATTGAGAATCAGAAATCTGATTCTCCATAGAGGTAGCACCCCTGAGGCACTTCAAATTTTTGGATCTGGCTCTAGGGCTTAGTTACCTATCCTAATTCCTATAGGACTCGAAAACAGAGAAGCAAATTCTACGGAAATGAAGAAGATTTGATAGACAATTTTGAGTCTCGGCCTTCATATATCAATGAAACCTCAAGGATGTAGGAAGCCTAGTTCAAACGACACACTTGAATGATTAATGCTAATCACGGGAATTGAATATGCAACGTTCTTACAATGCGATTTGAAGACAGATGACAGAACAATTCCTCATAGGATGGTACAAACAAACGTATTCTATATTTTCATTGACTTGGATGAACCAAATTTGGCACATTTTTGGGAGAATTTTGTCAAACGTCCACCATGAAAATACCCTCTATGACTCCGAGCTCTATATCCAATGGAAGGTTTCATTCAATCAAAGGATTGATCAGGTAAGCAGCTTCACCATGTGCATTACTTCAGATCAGATGAAAACTGGCGAATACAGAGGCAAGCAATACAGAGACAGGCAATACACCATACCGCTTCAAATCAATAGGCAATCCTCAATTGAATTGTTGAAGTTGAGAAACAAGATATAATCCAGAAAATTGAGACACCAGGTATACAGGCAGATTCTCTGTACTTGGGTAAAGCGGCCAGAAGTGGAGTTTTGTGGAGTTCCCGAACAGCCTATCTTGATAACCTCGTGTTCCTTGACTTGTATCAACCTTCACTGACCCAGAGCAGAGCCATGGTGATTTCGAAGGATATTATTCTCTTCTGGATGAATCTGCATCTGTGTCTATCGAGTTCGCGTCGGATATTGTGTCACTAAAATAGCTTGCTAGTGAGTTTGCTCGACTTTTGAGAGTGATGATGTCAAACGATATTGTGCTTAATTCGGAAATTCGTTATTTTCGAATCTCACAACTTGTCACTGCCATCTGAAAGCATCTCCAGGAAGGAAGAAATTCGCATCCTCAAACGTAATGACTCGATCCATGCCCAAAAACTGGGAATCCATAAATGTGTCTGAGAGACTCAGAAGAGACTGATCCTGCACCGTATGTTGACCGGGCGGCCCACTAGCTACACTCTCATTCGGTGGGTATCCCTGTGGGCTTTGGTGTAAAAAATGAGATGAACGAATGTATGAAGATGTAATTCCATACGGCGAGTGTGCGAGGCGAGGAGAGTCCTGCGGAAGTCGGTACTCTATGGGCGATCTGGCGGTCGGGTGAGACATGATGTTTGCTAGTGTTGGGGTGTTGGGCGCGATATTTGGTTGCATAATTCGAGGATCTACGGGCGAGTAAGGTACATTTGTATTACTGTAACGCTCTTTGTTAGAAGAATATCTTCTTTCCCGTAGTTGACTTCCAGAATTTGGTTGGGGAGTTGCAGTCTGGTAATTTGTTGGTGATTTTGGGTCAATCTTCTGGCAAGAATGATCATACAGATCAAATCGGAAGCGCTGGTCGCGCTGGCATAGTTCGTGTAGGTGTTCCAAGTGACGAGCATACATGCCAGCCTGGTCCTCCACAATAGGTGTTTGCTCATGGTGTCCTTTCGTAGCTGAGGTTCGACGTTTACCTGTCCATTTCGTTGATATTTCCCACAGGTTCCGTTGTAGGCATTCAAACTCGGGGCGTATTACTTTCCGCGTAGCCTGATGTTCGAAAAGTAGCGCTTTGGCAGCGATGAAGGTACAAAATGTGAATTGTACATTCACAAAGGGAATACAGGTGTGCGTTAAGAATTTCTCGACTATGTTAGATGTCTCTACGGCCGCATGCTCGCAGGTTTGTGCGCTGCACTCTTTAGGCAACGCAACATAATTCTTCCATCCCTTAGCTGGATAGGCAATTGAATGGTGCAGTAGAATCATCGAAGTGTTGTGGGTGATGTGTGCTAGTGTAAGATTCGGGTCCATATCCACGATTCTAGTGTCTGCGGAGATATTCGAGTCTTTCCATCGTGGTGGAAGGAATAGCTTCCAACTACATAGTCTGTTAGCTCAGATGGTGTGCCGAACTTTGGCGTACTTACTGCACTAGCCGAAGATCAAGCTCCTTGAAGCGCGTAAGCCAACTGACAGCATGTTCCTTGTCCTGCCAGTTGATACGCTGCTGTAAAAAGAACGTGGTCACTTGGCTAAGCGACTCGGTTGCTTCAATACAATATGCAAATGCACCTAACTTAGAAGAGTCAATCGGTCCGTTAGCCGATCCGGGGCTAGATCCTTGCGCTTGATCTATTACTGGATCATCTTCATTGTACTGTGCTGGTACATGTGCAAGGGACTTTCCAATCCTAGCTGCAGACTTGTTCCAAATTCCAAAGTAAGGTGTGGTAACCGGCTCTTCGCGAGTGAAGTAACCTCCATCTGCAGGCAATCTTCGATGTACGTCTTCAGATGTGAGACTGGTATTCCAGCCTGTAGACACGGAACAAAATCTTCATCAATATTAAATTAAGTTCTTCAAGGGAGATATAAAAATTATATAGACGTACCGATCTAGCAAGAAGATTACCCAGAACAATCTTCGTCTTTCTTCAAGTTCAGTCCAGCCATCAGTGGGCTGGATCAACTTCAGTGGGTTCATCAAAGCTCCGAAGCGAGATGCAGATGGTTCAATTGTCAACTGAAGGTAATCCACGGTTCTTGTCAGGGATCCAATCAAAGGCCAAGCTTTCTTCATTTGACCATCATTGAGCTACGCAGCGGTAAGTATTTAAAGTTTGTCCAGCAAGGGAGGAAACATACATAATCAAATACTATCATTATCAGAGCCTGGAGACTATCCAAAGACACCGCTTTCATCGCAAAGGTCTCGACAATATACCGAGAAATTCTAGTTTGATATATAATCTGATCTTCATCCAAGAATAGAACGTTTCGATCCATATGCCGTAGTGTGGCCACGACTAAGGCATGCAGAACAAGGTCAAGACTAGCCTCCCGCGATTCACGGCGAACGCTGGTTTGAAGTCGTTGTTTGTGTAGATACGGAATCCAGTGATGGAATGATACGCAAAAGTAATCCACTAACTTTTCAAGAAGCGGCTGCGATGGCAAATGATCTGAGACATCGACCTCACTCAAGACAAGAAAAGACTCTGCAAGACATGGCTGGTCCAACACGCGTTTGCGGGTGTTCGTCACGGGGTCCTCCTTTTGAGTTACTCCAACTGGTCGTTCTTGTGCGATCTCGAGACCATGGTCGAGCACAGACGAGGGATTTGGAGAGCATGACCTCCGGCTCGTAGGTCGAGCTTGATGCTCCCTCGAACTATCGCTGTATTCTGAGATGAGGCTGCCATGATGTTCATGTGTCTCGGCATCGTCACCAGGGTCGAATTGAGGACGTACACTCCCTTCAGCGTCTAGTAGGATATTCTCAAGACATGCTTTAAATTATTAGATACACATCGAAAGGGATAGTCGTTTACCCACCCACGCGACGAGCCAGGGCTTCTAACGCCCCAGTCTTGAGCCCGGGTTTTTGTTTCGGGCTATAAATGCATCGAATCGCTTCTCTTATCAGCACATAATTTAATGCATCTATAAAATTAGTGACTTACAGAGCCTCAAGCAATGCGAACATGATGGCGCTTCCCTCGAGCACTTGAGTTTCCGTTTCCTGCATGACGCACAAGCAGGAATCTCGTCTACAACGGCTTGCGGCCCTGAACCCTCCTCGTCGTGTGTGCTGACGGAAAAATTAGTCCAAGTAGCTGACATCGGTAGGAAAAGGTACAGAAACAAGTGCAGTAGACTAGAGGGAACGCTGGGGTTTAGATAGACCGCTGCCCGGGCCCACCATCATCTCCACAGTGGCACCTCGGGACCCCGCAAAGTTAGCATATACTAGCACTCAATACGGAACGACGACCGATAGTCATCCTATAAACATGCTTGCTCGGATTTCTCTCTCTTCTAGATTGGTTGCAATCTTGGCGGGAATATTGGACCGATGCCCGCCCGTTGAGATTGAACGGGTGTATTCCCTGGTTAGGCGACAGTCACGTGGTGCCACACCACTGGAAATCGAGTTGGGCCTGGCAGTCCGTGCTTTTGCCTCCTATTGTTTTCATGTAGTATTGAAAATTCCAAAATACAACTGTTGTGATCTTGGACATATTAGAGATCGAAGCAATCAGGCTCCCTCTTGTCAGCCGCACAACATGCCTCCTCTCCACGGCTTCTCTGATAACCCCTTCATAACTCGATCCAACCTCAAGGCGGCCTGCATCTCCCTCCTCCAAAGTCTGCAACCCTACCAGTCCCCTGGCGGAGCCAGAATCCGGCTCCCCTTGGTAACAGGCACCCATTTCGATGACATTGCCGCTCAACTCGAAGGCTTCGCGCGCGCGCTATGGGCAATTGGCTCATTGATTCATGGGGGAGATCTCACTCCATCTGAATCTGAAAACTTGATTCAACCTTATGTTCGTGGGTTAGCCAATGGCACAGACCCAGAGCATCCTGAGTACTGGGGCCCAGTTGTGGTTCGGGACCAAAGAATGGTGGAGATGGAGATCATATCCTTTGCGCTGCTGTCAGCGCCTGATGTAATGTTTCACCAGCAAGAAGAACGAGCGCGGAAGAATATCAAAGACTGGCTCGGCACAATTAACGGCAAAGACTTCCCTATCACCAATTGGCTCTGGTTTCGTGTCATGACGAACCTAGCACTTGTCAAGGTCTGCGGTGTACCTCATCAAGAATTGAAACAGTCCATGGAGGATGATCTAAATCAGATGGAGAAATTCTATTTAGATGAGGGCTGGGCCGCTGACGGGCTGTGGGGCGAGGAAGGTAGGCAGGCAGATTATTATTCAGGAAGTTTTGCGATTCAATTCTCGCAACTGCTATATGTGAAGATGGCGGGAGATTTGGATCCAGTTCGGTGTACGAAGTTCAAAGCGTATGCAAGGGAGTTTTCGTCCTCATTTTGGCGGTATTTTGATGAAAATGGTGAGTCTCTCATTAGCCACTGATGTCGGCAATGAAGCATTGGTTGATCGTGCAATAGGCGCTGCAATTCCTTTCGGAAGAAGCCTCACATACCGCTTTGCATTTGCTGGCTTCTGGTCTGCTGCAGCATTTACTGAGGTCAATCTACCTGCACCTTTGGATGACTGGGGTACAGTCAAAGGCCTTCTCCTTCGCCACTTCAGATGGTGGAGGGATAAACACGACATGTTCAACATCGATGGTACCTTGACAATCGGCTTCACTTACCCCAATATGTACATGGGCGAGGATTACAACTCACCCCAATCGCCGTACTGGGCTATGAAGTCCTTTGTCTCTTTAGGTCTACCTGCCATGCATGATTTCTGGACAGCAGAAGAAAAGCCACTACCAAAGGTTGGGGATAGTTTGACAAAAATAGTGAAACCCCCGATGCACATCGTCTGCAACACACCAAACCATCATTTCCTTCTTTCATCAGGCCAGTTCTGTCCTTGGCCGCTCAAAGCCACAGAAGCCAAATACGGAAAATTCGCATACTCGTCTCACTTCGGCTTCAGTGTTCCCACAGGGCCTCTCTTGGTGCAAAGGGCACCTGACAGCACGCTCGCATTGAGTAAAGACGGAGGAGATACGTGGCACGTCCCGTGGAAGGTGCACAGGCACAGTTTCGGTACCGCGAACCTCGTTCACAAGGATAATATGCCTGACGAGACGGTTCCTACGTTGAAGAGTGCATGGAAGCCGTGGAGAGATGCAGATATTGAAGTGTCGACTACACTTATTGCGCCATGCACACGGTGGCCAGACTGGCACATCAGAATCCATTCCCTGAGCAGTAAGAGCGGCAATGCACCCAAAATTCTAGCAACACAAACCGGGTTTGCAATTCAGGGGAGGAAGTCTAATGCTGGCGAAGTCTTGCCGTCTTTCCTGACAGCCGAAGACTTCTTTCAGAAACAGGGGACTACCTTCCCTCAGGGCACATTACAAAACTCCGATGGCGCACTGATATGTTCCAGTTCTGGCGCCAGCGGCATTAAACCACTCCATATTAATTTCGAATCCTCATTCAAAATTCCAGTCACAGGGGTGCAATCAGAAGTGCTGAAACCGGATGCAAACACCAACCTTATGTGGCAGAGGACTCTAATCCCTACTATTAGAGGAGAAACGGAAGTACCTGCTAATGGCCACACAACATATTTTGCGACTGGTGTATTTGCTCTGAGTAGGAGCTCTATAGATGAGGCGAAATTCGATAGCTTAGATATTAGGGCGAAATGGGAAGACGTACCCCGACTAACAATTTTAAATGAAAGCCCAACGCATATCAGCGCTAGTATTGAGATAGATTTTGACTGAGCTGGAATTCGAGAAGCCACAGATATGAATTAATTGGCGCTTACACTATTGAGTTCCTCCTTAATTTCACCGTCACGAATTTACGCTTCGTTCAAGATCATTGAAATCAGGCCTATTCTATCAAAATGAACATGAATCCCCCCTACTCATTACACCAAGCCAGCTCTAAGCAGCTTGTTCCCAAACTCTAACAAATAATAATCTGCATACACCAACCCATGATCCTCGTGTCTCTTATGCGCATGTTCATTATGATTTGCAGTCGAATACCTCAAAATTGCTTCAAATCCAGACTCGCGAACTCTGAACTCTGGTTCTATAGTAGCGCCTGTTCCATTAACCATTTTTGAGGGTGTGGATTCAAATGAAGCAAAGTCCCGGTCAAGGGCCATATCCAACGTTGAGCCCACCAACTGAAGTGCTAGGTCTAGAAAATTTGTTTCCGGGGGTAAAATTTGAGATGAAATATCCACAGGTAGACTTTGAAGGGATTGGTGTATGATTAAAAGACCATTCGCGGCAATAACACCAGCTGACACATCGCGGAGAGGCTCTTGTGGATTATCTTGGATGGCATCGAAGTCCCAAGCTGGGACCAGAGGGTGATGATGCTTTCCTTCACATTCAGCCAACCGCTTGAGAAAATACTGTGCACACTTTATCGCTGTTTCGAGAAAGCGCTGATCCTTAGTCCATGTGTATGTCTGTGCAAATCCCATAATCGACCATGCTTGGCCACGGGTCCAGGTTGAGTCGTCCCGGTACCCTTGATTTGTCATCTTTGCTATCGGCTCTCCAGTTCTGGGGTCAAAGTTTACTAGATGGTAGCTTGAATAGTCGGGGCGAAGAATGGCGCTCATGATGGTTTCCGCATGTTGGGTCGCGATGTCAATTAGGGACTGGTCATTTTGGTTGTGGCCGACATAGTAGAGGAGGTCGAGATCTAATCAATGTGAGCGTATATTCCGTACCGAAAAATACGAATCTCCTGGGAGACTTACTACACATGCTGTCAATGATAACCAAGAAATTTGTTTCCATATCTGTAATCGAATAGCGATCATTAATTGCTTCATCCCAACTACGAATTGCCTTCACTCGATCGTCATATCTCGATGCAAGTGCATACGCCGCTTTCACCACAGATTGCAGGCTTTCTGGATTCCCTGTCAGTTCCCAATCTTTCTGAAGCGCGGGCTGAACAATAAATCCCATGTCGTGTGTGTCAGTTCTAGCAGACATTTCATTAATGGCGACAGACCAATGTCGGCCAAGCCGTAGGGTCTGCTCCGTGAATTGTGGCCGATATATCTCTGGAATGTTGAGGGATCGAGGGAATCTCACGGCTCGCTCAAGGAGCGCATAGATGCTTCCAGGGAAAAAGCCGCACGTCCAGAAGTCGGCATCTCGATACTGGTATTTTCCAATATGGTCTCCCTTTTGAGGTACGGTTTCTGGGTATGTAGGAAGGGGGGCCTTTTTTCTATCAGTCTGATTCCACAGTGGGTTGGGAAGTAAAGGCTTTGTTTAGCTAGTACCGTTTGCTTCAATCCTCGTTGGGCAACCTGGAATATCTTGGCCACCGCATTCTCTGAATATATTTCGCTCAAGTCGACACCTTTGACACTATGTGGAATCTCAAGGTTAGTGTTCATTCTTTGCGGAAGATTACGATTTCATACCTAGCGACCTTGGCAGCTGCTTTGACGTGCGAAGGCTCCGTTCCCATACTGAATCGGTGCCCAAGAGTACGAGTTACAATCTATAAACTGAAAGTGACAGGATGATATAGAATAACTACAATGTATAGAATGATTGTAGATTTAGGCTCTTTCGAATTGGCGTATCCCAAAGAGTTTTAGCAATGCAGCGGTGTCCCAAAGCGTTCCGCAAACTGGTCGTTCGTAGAATGGTCTTACGAGCCTGAGGTGCGAGTGACTGCCAGAGTACTTGTCAATAATTCCGCGAAAGAAACCAAATGGAGGCAATATGGATGACGGGGGAATTCAAGATTGGCCAGGGATAATTGCAGTTAGTGGGGTTGGGTGTGGATGAATTGGCTAATGCCGGGATCGCCAATACCCCGATGCCCGTGTATGGTTGTTTCGATCTGGGTGAATAACCCGCTGCACATATGATGAAAGAACCCTGGATCAGGTGAGGCTTTTGCGGTAGTGATCAGATGGCCTCGGTTTGGACACTTTTCTAGAAGCAACCCCGGGAAACATGCGAGGATGGTAGGGACCTGCCGCATTAGCCATAGCCCTTGAGGATTATGGTTTTTCTGAACACTTTCGGTGAAATTAGAATCCGTCCCTCGAGTACCTACTTCCCCGCATGACATAGCAGGCCAGGCTCTATGGAGACGGGCCGAAATGATCTGGGGAAAACGTTCAAGTGAGCAATTTGAAAGGCGGTAGGGTACAAATAGAAACCACTATATGTGGAACCCGGTTGACGGTACTTTAAAGAGAGTAGGTGGTCCTATGCAGGCACCGTTTCAAATTTTCAACCATGTTGTTCAAGAATCTCGCTCCAGGGTTGCTCTTGGGAGGCATTGTCGCCGCCGTTCCATCATTGCCTTTCTCAACTAAGGGCCGAGACATTCTAGACAGCAATGGGGATCTTTTCCACTATGTGTCGACGAATTGGCCTGGCCACCAGGAGGCTATGATTCCAGAGGGCCTGCAATATGCATCTGTTGAGGAGATTGTATCCTTCTTCCCGAAACTTGGTCTCAACTCCGTTCGGCTCACATTCGCCATCGAAATGGTCGATGACATTTACAGCAACAACCCGAATCAGACACTCGAGAAAAGCGTGCTGAACGCACTTGGAACTGCCAATGGAACCATTGTCCTCAACCAGATATTAGCACATAATCCCGGATTCAGCAAGAACACAACAAGACTTGAAGTCTTCGATGCTGTCGCAAAAGAGTTGGGCAAGCAAGGCATCTTCCTTCACCTTGACAATCATGTCTCCAAGGCATTTTGGTGCTGTGGCGAGAACGATGGGAATGGCTGGTTTGGAGAGAAATACTTCAATGTCGAGAACTGGATTCGGGGCTGGTCGTACATGGCGAAGCACGTGAGTCGTCCTTCTTTTCGCACCTTTGACTTGGTATTAACAAAAGCAGGCGAAGGAAAATTGGCCGACTTTCTCATCAGTTGGCCTCCGTAATGAATTGCGCAATGCTGTCACTGCGGAGCCGGTGGATTGGTATACATGGTATATCCATATGACGGCGGCGGCGAATGCAGTCCACGAAGCCGATTCCGATGCTTTGATCTTCTTTTCGGGACTATCTTTCGACACCTTCATCGACCCAATACCTCTCGGCAAGCGATTAAACGGTACTACTGGGAAGTCTACCGCCAATAAATCGGCTGTGTTCGTGCCATCCGACTTTCCTTGGAAGGACAAGATAGTGCTTGAGATCCACAAATATGACTTTGAGAACACCCAAGACGACTGTACCACTTTCACTTCGAAGTGGTACGAGAAGGGTTTCCAAGCGGTGGACCCGTCAAACCCAGCAACTAAGTACCTCTTTCCGATGGTAATCTCCGAGTGGGGCTTCATTCAAAATGGGACATACTGGAATCAAACGACTTACAACAAGTGCCTAATCGAAATGGTGAAAAAATGGCAGGTTGGGTGGCAGCATTGGGAACTGTCGGGGAGTTTCTATCTCCAGACGAGACCAGGGAGGGTTCCTGGGACCATTCAGGATCTAGATGAAGCTTGGGGTCTGTTGAACCACAACTGGACTGCGATCCGATCACCAGTTACAGTGGAGAATAGTTTGAGCAAGATGATTGCTGCATTGCAGTGAAGATTTAATAGAATTGATTGACATCTCCATCCCGAATGAATATCGACGAAGGCCCTCCTGTGACCCTTGTCGAGATATATTCACCCTTCTACGTGCAGGAGATGAGTTGACCACGGCAGCCAGGCATCATAATAAGTCTTCGACGTCAATTTTATAAAAGGGGTGTGATGCATGAGGAGGTAGTAAGGGTTGTCAAAGACGCTCATGGCTAACATCTCGTGCTTACCCAATGAGGGGGCTAAACGTTAGTGTACATTACATACCTCGAATGCCACCCACCTCCAGGTTGAAAGACCTCACGACTTTGCAAACACCATCCAGGCACCATTGTATAACTACCGAGGATCCTTCGTGTGGGGCCATTGATTTCCCCGAGGGCATGTTCGTGACTTTAAAATCCGCCCATTTATCATTCAGGCCAGCTAAACGACTCCCAGTTTTCGTCCACGCATTGGCTCATCCAGACGGCCTAAAGAACCTCACTTCACACCGCCAGCTCCGACTCCAGCCTCTTCGAGGCATCTCCCGTGGCAATTGCCCCGGGATAATTTTCCCCGCCACCCCAACTCCCCGCACCTCCAAGAAGTCTCCCTCGGCTTCATCCCGATGCAGAATTACCCCGATGCCCGACAACGCACTGGGACTAGTTCGGCGGTGTATCAAAACTGAGAGTGCAACCATGCAGGCTACATATTGCACACAAGGGTCATTAATTGCAGGTATCCGGACCATCAAAGTCGCGTCCCCATAATCCGGGAACATTGATTTTTGTTTCAATCGCTCCCCACATCTCCACCCACGAATTGGCCAACCGTGATGGCTCCCTCGAGGGACGAAAACAGCACCATGGCTGTCGCTGACGGTAGCTACAGCACGAGAGCCAGAAACGCGGATACGCATGAGGAGGGATGGACAGGAAATGTGATCGCTCCAAAAGACGCTCCAAAGCGCTCGCCATGGAAAGCCTGGATGTATCTGTGGGAATGGTATCCGTCGCACTACCCAGAAGAAGAAAGGCGATTGTTGAGAAAATTGGATGCTTGCCTTTTAACATTCTGCTCCTTCATGTGTATGTCAATTCTCCACGTGCCTATCCAGCCAACCATATTGTTCAAAGTCTAAAAGAGAACCATTCTGATATATACCAGTCTTCTTGAAATGGCTCGATTCTTCCAACATAAACAATGCCTACGTCTCAGGAATGAAAGAAGAGCTCAAACTAAATGGAAATCAATACTCTCTGTTCGGCACATTCTACAATCTCGGATACCTTGTTTTCCAAATCCCTTCTTTGCTCCTCCTCTCTCGGCCCAAAATTGCAAAATATTACTTACCTACTATGGAGGTCCTATGGTCAATCGTCACGTTCGCACAGTCACAGATGCGTAATGAGCATGACATTTATGGAATGAGGTTTTTGTTGGGATTACTTGAGACGCCAGTCGCATCAGGGACGACATATGTACTGGGAAGCTGGTACAGACCAGAGGAGGTATTTAAAAGAACAGGCGTATGGTATGTGTCCAACAACATTGCCGTCATGTTCGGGGGATATCTACAGGCGGCCGCTTATAAAAATCTGAACGGCGTAGGAGGCATGGCGGGGTGGAGGTGAGTCTGCTTCGTGCCCCTTAGAGGTGCATTCTTAAGGAATATTACTGACATATGCAGATGGCTTTTCATAATAGACGGAGTAATCTCACTCCCCATTGCTATCGCAGGATTCTTCATCTTCCCGGGTCTGCCATCCAGCAAGAAGCCCTGGTGGTTGACGGAGGAACAGCATATCTTGGCCCGAAAAAGGGTATTAGACGCGGGCATTGAACCTAGCAAGAAATTGAATTTTAGCGTCATTAAGAGGACTTTGAGGCGGTGGGAGTTCTACCTCGGGGTTACAACATATACTTTGCAAGTTTTTCCCTCCTCAAAGCTTCCTAAAGCCAATTTGCTAACCAGAAATCTATAGCTTCCTATCTTCCTCGTATCCCCATGGGCAAATGGCACTGTGGTTGAAAGATCTTGCAGCTAAATACCACACCTATTCTGTGCCGCAAATCAACACCATCCCAACCGGTGCACAGGGTGTTTCCGTCATTGCGGCTTTGCTAGCAACCTCACTTTGCATGATATATCCCCTTTGGTCTATATTCTCTATCGTACAAGCAATATACATGTTCGCCAACATCATTTTGCTCGTCTGGGTTGTTCCCAAGGGCCTACATTGTGAGTCTTTAGTGGAATTTAGGTTGTGCAATACTAATTACAATGTGATAGTTGCTTGCTATTACCTCCTAGGGGTATCTGCAGCCGTCACACCGATATTAATGCCATTCATCAACATGGCTATGAGGAATGATGCAGAAGCTCGCGCTGTCACTGTTGGGGCTATGGTATGCCAATGCTTAAATCTATTCAAAATCAAAAGCTGACCTTTTTTAATAGTTAACTTCGGGATGGGCTGTTTTCTCTTTCTACCCAATTGTTGTCTTCCCTGTCGTTCAAGGTAAGTCAGCCCCTGCTCACCATCATATTTGATTCAAATTAATTTCAAATGCAGCCCCTAGATGGACGAGAGGTTACTCTGTGAACATCGTATTCGTGTTCTGCACATGGTTCTTTTTCTGCGTTGGCCAGTATCTCTACCGAAGAGACGAGAAGAAGAGGGCACGATTAGCGATTGAAAGGGCCGCGCATGATGAGGAGGATAGTCTGAAATTGGGCGACAAGGGAGTTGGAGAGGTGGCGGAACATATTGAAGAGAGAAAGTGAAAGTATAACATGCCTATCTAGGAGACACCTCTCACTAAGTAATAAGATGAAGTATGTCTTTAGTAAAAATCTAATATCTGATGGATTTGAATTTCGAGAAAATTCAGAGCATAAATGTCTCAGTACAGTCCCATGACCACTGTAATTGATATGTTTGTACATTCACCATTCCAGTGTCCACCTCCATTATATTGAATGCATGTAGAGTATTCAAGCGTAACACTTGGTCAGACGATCCATTGGTTCTACGTATAAATGAAATTCACGTTCGCGTACAAACAATCATTCAATATAATTATTATCCCTTGGAGATTAACCCAAAATCTTTTGGTTTAAGAAGTTGCAGGATATTTTAGGGAGTGAGAATTTCAGTGTGAAAGAAACTAGAATGGGAGTGACGTTAGAACACCAAAATCCATTCATAAGCAATCATTTGGCCCTGAAGTGAAATTAGTCAATCTCTTAGCCCCCAACTCGTGAGGCTGATTTTCATGCTAATTGATTATCATCATGCGAAGATCATGGATTTATTGCTTTATCCATAAAGAAAAACTTTCTATTCACCTGAGGTTTCATCGGCTGATGGTAGATCTAGACATCTTCGATTAAAATCTGGTAAAACGTGTAAGGTGTGCTTGTATATCTGATCGTCAGAAAGGTTGTGATTATAACGGCAATAGTATGCTGATAGAATATGGAAAGCATGGAATCCTTTGGCAGTGAGCAAGGATAAGGTTTGAAGAACGGTAGGGAACGAAGTTTGAGTCGTGAGTCTGACCAGCGAACCTTGAATGCTCCATCTGTTGACCAATCGGATTGCGTCTGCCCCGCATATTCACTCCGCCATACTGTTCAATCAACCCACCAGTCAACACAGCACAGCATGGCCAGATCTTCTCAAAGGATTGTATATTCACGCCCGAATGACTTTCCCTCAGCGATTACTGTATTCCTCATAATTGGGTAATGTACATGACAGGAGATTTCCTCAAGAGCCCGCCACACCCCAGACAAAAGGGGCAGCAGGGCCCAGGGCTCCTCTAGATAACAAAATTGATGTTGAGGCAACGGCAAGATATACAGATTACCCAGCTCGTCTATTGGCGTAGGTGATGTCTCTGCAGGTGAAGAAACTTCCATCTGAGCGATGAACTGCACCTTCCCTCCATGTGCATCCATATATTTCATCCCTTGCTTCGACTCTCCTCTTTCGCTCTCCTATCATTCTGCCCGCCCAGAACGAAACATCTCAAGACCTGCATCGATACTTAGTTTACAATGTCATCTCTACGCCCCGCATTCTTTATTCGCCACCTGACAAGCGGGCGGAGAGCTTTGCAAGCCCAGCCCCCCCTCAATCCCTCTCTCCAGCAGCGGTTTATGACTACCGACAGAGCTCAATACTCCCAGAGAGTGGGCGTGAGCTTGTCAGACAAAGCATTCAGCCAGTTCGACATGAGGGGAAAGGTGTTCGTTGTTACCGGTGCTGGAGGTCTGTTCTACTCCTCTTCACCGTGCTACTGGCCACTGTAGAATAACACCTCTCAGGACGAGGTCGTGGCTTAGGTCTATGCATGGCCGAAGGACTCGCCGAAGCTGGAGGAACAAGTGAGTGAATGGTTTTTGCTAAGTCGAAATGCTATTGACTTGCTTCAGCTCATTGCTTCGATATTTTTACCAAGCCGGATGAGGCATTTCATAAAGCCCAAGGAGGGCTCAGCTCTACGCACGGCGGCAATTTAATTTACCATCAAGTCGATGTCACAAATTCCGATCATGTGGAGATAGCCATTGCGAACATCGCAGCACAGAGAAAGCGGCTGGATGGCTTGATAGCTGGTAAACGCTCCTCATTAGGCTTTGGTGGAAGGATATCCAAGGAGTACTCGATAAAAACATAAACTAACAAGCTATGCTCAGCTGCTGGTATCCAGCAATGCGATTACGATGCCCTCAGCTACCCAAACGAGGAGATAGACAAGATGTTTGCTGTGAATTATAAGGGCGTTTTCTTCTCGGCTCGAGCTTGTGCTCGTCAGATGCGCATATACAAGATCCGGGGCTCAATCTGTCTCATTGCATCGATGAGCGGTGTCATTGCGAATAAAGGCTTCAGGGCCCCCGTGTACAACTCTTCGAAGGCGGCTGTAATCCAGCTTGCCCGGAATATGGCTATGGAATGGGGCAGAAAAGAAGACGGCGGCATTCGCGTCAATTCCCTGAGTCCCGGACATATTCTAACACCCATGGTACAGGCGAATCTCGATAAGGGAGAGGCGAAACGAGCTACCTGGGAAGAGAATAGCATGCTGGGAAGAATCAGCATGCCCGAAGAGTTTAAAGCCACTGGACTCTTTCTTTTGAGCGACGCAAGCAGCTTCATGGTACGATGACACTAGAAGGATCTTTTTGAATTAATCAGTGATTAACGTTGGATAGACTGGCTCGAACCTGATCATAGATGGGGGATGCACGGCATGGTAGGTGTACCCACCGATGATGCAGATCTTCGACTTCAGTATCGGGTTTTGGGATCTTCTCCACGATAGATATGTTGTTTTTTCTAGAAACCTGTTTGAGGTCTGCATTTTTCTACCTGCAAGTTTCTTTTGCCTCGAAAGAACAAGTATACCAACAACCCATGTTCCAGATCTCAGAGATCAAAAATCAGAAGCCGCGGTGGTTGTGAAATTTGGAGCATGCTTGCGCTAGTATCACCTTGTAAATGTCGATTAAAGGAAGACTATTGTCGACCAAACTGCTTGCTAATTGATCAATGAATGGAGAGTTGAATGTTGATGGGGAAGCTTCCCATCGCCGGTGCCAAGGCGCTAGTGACCGTGGTTTCGCCAACTGTCCCTTCCTCGCCCTGGCCTAACCATCACGCCGAAGCTCAAGATCGAGCAAATCCCACACAACGCAACCATGGACCGGTTGTCGAGATTACTGAATTATCTTCTCTTGCTCCTAATTGTTCCCCTCGCCTCGGCCCTCAAATTCGAGATCCATGCCGTCCAGCCCCACGACGCGGCGCGACATGAGCGATGCGTCCGCAACTTTGTGGCTAAAGAACAGTTAGTGGTGGTGACAGCCATTATCAGCGGGAATAGAGGAGATGGGCAAACACTGAACATGCACGTAAGTTGGACCTTGAATCTGGCTTCAGAATAGCCCATCTATGAGGCCTACAATGGCTGATGAGTGTGGTCCTGCAACAGATTCGTGATGCGATGGGCAACGACTACCATAAGCCAAAGGACGTCTATGGCGAGAACCGATTTGCCTTCACCTCACATGCTGACTCCGCTTTCGACGTCTGCTTTGAGAACTCCATATCTGGATGTATGCATCATCACTACTGCCACCAAGTCCACCACATGGCCTGCTAACACTATCCACAGCACATGGAACCGTAAACCCCAGCCGTCACGTGGAGCTCGACATTGACATTGGCGCCGACGCTAAAGATTGGTCTGCCATCCAGGCTGGCGAGAAACTAAAGCCAATCGAGGCGGAGTTGCGGCGCATTGAGGAGGTTGTGGGCGAGATTGTGACCGAAATGGACTATCTCCGTGGACGCGAGCAGAAACTGAGAGACACAAATGAGAGCACAAATGAACGTGTGAAATGGTTTGCATTTAGCACAATGGGCATGCTTGTTGGGTTGGGCGCGTGGCAGGTTGTGTACTTGAGGGCATACTTTAGATCCAAGCATCTAATCTAGGGTGGCTGCTGGCTAGCAACTAGGCAGAGCTCACGGTTGGAATGAAAGAAGGACGAGACAATTACGCACCACATGTGTTGGGAGATGTGTGTTGGGACGGGTGAATTGGACTGTACGAACAGCTTCAAAGAAGCATTGTGTTGAGCGCGGCATGAACACGGTACATTGGTCCTTGCATCATACTCTTTGATGCAGAGCCTGGGATGGCGTTGGTGGGGTCATATCTAGTCGAACTACATCTCAAAAGCTATCACTTTTGCCTCAGTTCAGATGCTTCATTTCGTCTTTGAACACTCTCTGTCTCTGTCTTCTGTTTTCTGTTTAGGTCTACTTCCAGTTCGGCTCTACTTGTCAAGTCACTCCTTGCTATTCCATCAACTCCACATTCTGGAAACGGCAAGAACCCCCGTCTTGCTCCAGCGAACCACAAAATCCGTCATAGATCCCTCTGCTCTTTGCTCTTCTTCTCCACACCCCTCTCTGCTTACCTCTCACCATCCACACTTTCTTTGATCCGTCCTATTTCCTGTATACCTTCTAGATCCAGCTTCGGCTGTAACGGATTCTACATTCCCGTGTATTGCCTCATCTCAACCCTGGGGCCAATTTATCCTCAGGACAACCAATCCCTTCATGTCGTTCCTAGATGCCCTCCTCGCCTCACAAGATTTCACCACTACCCACTTGGTATCCCTACCGTTCTCAGTCCTTTTCAACATTTCCCACTCCTCCTTAGTCTCCAGTTGTGGCCTTCGCTCCGCTTAGAGACGGGAGGTACATTTTATCGTTACTTACGTCCCGTATGCGAACCACTTCTCTCCAATCTCCAGCGGCATGCCAATCCATTTCAGCGTAAGCGTCAATGTACATCCCCAAGCGTCTCGTAATACACGGCCGGTAACCACAATCATCCCTTCGTATCGAGCTTCAACCCAACCCTCGCTTCTCCGGACTCAGCCTTTGATCGAGTTTGATCAGCTCGTCGTTCACCATCCTACCCCGCAACAATACAGAGCTTCTATCACCCCTAGACCTCCTTCTCAAAACTCAATCACACATTTTTCACAGCCCTTGAGGTCGAGTCCGCCATCGTATTCATCACTGCAGTCACGGTTCTCCACTTCTTCTTCTTCTTCTTCTTTCCCCCCTCCAATATCTGCAGATTGCCGCCCTCCCATATACAAAAAGAAGGACCCATACGGAAATCGCTGGCGCCGGTTTTGTACAAAGCTTCGGTTGCATCGTAAGCCGATTATTCGGTTCATATATACAGGTCTTCACGTGGTCTTCTTCATCTTTGGAGCTATAGTCGCAATCCCGGGGCTGCTACTGTGCGCTCCGTATATCCTGCTTCTAAATTCACAACGTCAAAATAGAACACGACGGAGTTAGGAAGCTATTCATGCAATTATCCTCCACTTTTCATCAGAATGAGCACACCGTTTGAACGCGATTCCCGTTCCTTTGACAACCTTCCCAGAGTCTACCCAGCAGTCAGTAAATTCGAATGTGCAATGCAAAACCTCTGGGGCACATACATCCACACTCAAGAGCCACATGTACATTTCTTAGTCCCATTCTTCCAAAACAAACCCTGCGGGCGAAGGAATCCAGGCAACCCCCCAGTACAACACCACAAACATCATAATTCCAAACGAAGGTTGCGCAACCAACGGCGGTGGAAGAAATCCCAGATCATGATGAAGACAGCCTGGAAATGGTTGAGGTGGGAAGTCGAGGTTTGGACACGGAAATGCTTCAGGGGCAGATGGGGTGGGGAGTTGGCCTATGAGTGGATGGAAGCTAATATGATGGATATCGGAGAGGCTAGGGTGAATTCAATGAACTCGGGTGGGTGTGGAAATAGCACCACGAGCACTGCTCCTCCTGGGTGGGATTCCACAAGCACCTCTTTACCATACTCGCAGGAATTTGGGGAAGAAGAGGAAACAATAAGTTCTTTGCCTCTTACGGAACGGACTTCGCTAGATAGTAGTAGGAGTGAAAAGATTAACTGAGTATATGAAGTTCTCTAGTAAATTTTGTGAATATACATGTTAAATGTATTCATATGCTGTAGATCTGGGTGAAGATACGGTAGCTTAAACCTTGAATATATACACGCTTTCTCTAATCGGAAATATACAAAGGGATGGGGCAACGTGTCTACAATGGGCGGAGGCAAACTGCAAGCAGGTCGAAATAGAATTGTTAATAAATGCGAAGCAATTCCCTTCGTGTTCGCGTGATAAACTCGAAAATATCAAGTCTTGGGGATCCAGCAAACAATTATAGAACTTAACATGCGTATCACTCTCAGTGCAACAAACAAGCTCGATATCAAGAGAATGAGTATGCAGTATGATTTTGTATATGAAGATATACTACAATATCCATATGATACAAAGAGCTAAATACCACAAGAAATTACCTCACTTGATTTTCTTGTTCTTTAGCTTGATGGTCTCGCCATTGACGAATATTCCCTTGCCTTTATACGGCTCCGGTTTCCTCCACATTCTAATCTTCGCAGCAAACTGCATGACAACCTCCTTTTCTGGCCCTTCCAACAGCAAGCGTGTCGGCTGGGGTGTGCTGGCCTTCACTCCCTTTGGTATACCGAGCTCAACGGGATGCGAGAATCCCACTTTTAGGTTGACATATTCCTGGCCAGGATATTCGGGCTCGACAGTAGTAGCAGTGGGTTCGATAGAGGCTCGATATCCAACACCGACAAGGCGAAGAATGGCGCTGTGACCTTCACTGACACCGAGGATGTGGTTTTGGAGGTATGCGCGGGTTGTTCCTATTCAACATGAGCACGGGGCTTAATTGAAGCCATTGTGGGCAGACCTACCCCACATAGCTCTCTGTTTCGCATCCGATGAATCCTGCACACTCAAGGTCGGACCAGACAGAGACGGGTCCTGGTCAATCTTGACATATGCGGGGATTTCCATGGAAAGCTCGCCTAGTGGTCCTTTGACACAGACGGTTGACATGGGCTGCACTCGAGCTCCGCGTCCTCGAACCGGTGGTGGGATAACTGTGAATGTAACTTCAGGCGGGACAGAGAGTGCTGCAGACCCAATCTTTGAGAGGCATGGTGTGGACGTCGCAAAGCCTCTGGAGGACGGCAGAGATTGGAAAGCGGGCAATAAAAACGTCGGTATTGTTTCTGATTGTCGAATTGATGGGTTCGCAAAGGTTTGGACGCACCTCCGGCGTACTGGACCGAGCATTGTGATGAGATGCCGTTGCGGTGATGATAGCTCGGCGAAGATTTTTGGTAATTATTAAACGCTGAGGTTCGAGCATATTACATAAGCAACAGTTATGTCATTGGTCATGTGATTGTGTGTGGGGTTCGCGTTGCCCCACTTACCATGCAAGCCTCAGGCCTCAGGCTTCAACGCTCCTATCCAAACGTCACATTCCACTCTCACACCTCAGCTCTCTCACTCATTCTCACACTTCACACGCTACCGAGTGGCGGATCCACGCTTCGCGCAAGCAATTGCTGTTCTTTTTAGCTCTTGAGGACTCACAGCGTCCACCGGCTAACAAGCCTTTCTTACCTCGTAATCAACACGAGGTTTTGATCTACACACTAACTTAGGGTGCTTTCAGTGACCATCTGCAAATAATAGTGATCATACGTTTCCTCAGGTTGAACCTTCTCAATCCTCAATCTCACGCTTGTTCCGTCGCAAGAATTCTCAATCACTTCCAACCTCGCTTTCCTCTCACAGTCAATCTGTTCGTCTCGGTTACTTTGCTCTCATAGACTTCATATACTTCATCTCACATTACCTTGGCCTCACTGTCGATACTCTCCGCCCTCGAAGCTCCACTCGAAAAGGCCAGCCAAAAGTGCTTCTCCATTAGCTGAAGCCTTGATCACACAAAGTAGCCAAACATGAAATATCTGGGGCCAAACGTCTCCCGCGTGCTGCTAGTTACGTTTCTTTTAATTCAGTCATTGCCGATTGTTGTCTCGCAATCGCAATCCCTCTCGGCCAGTCCAGGTTTGATTTCTCAGTAAAAGTATTTTGCTCCTGTGCTAAGTATCTTAGATACCGCTGGCAATTTCGATTTTTTGTCAAGGCTTCAGGCCCCACCTATCCATCAGTATGGCCAATTCTTTAAAGCAGTCGAGATCCTCAACTCCATGAAATTAGCCCCGACATGCCACCGCCTTGCAGCTCTGGATCTTATCAATAACTGCAAATCTCTCGAGCAAGAAACAGACGATATCAAGTATCGGGATATAGCCCTAGATGAGGTAAAATCAGACTTTGCCGCCAGGCTTGCTGTATGTGAACTGCTTAGTGCCAAGGCAGCTGTTCCTCGAGAATGTGGAATACTCATACCCTCTCCTAATGCATGTATCAGGGGTCGAATAAGCTTCTATTTTTTAGGAAAGAGGAAAGTTGACCCGGACGAAGAATATTGCTACCCGGAAGCTACCCGCTCACAGTTGGACCGCTGCATGAAAGCGCTTGAATCAAGACCGCAGTCCTGGACCTCATACAGCAATGCTAGGCAAAATGCTGTGATCATGTGCCATGCAAGTAGACACGCTATCGAGAGAGGTATCCCTACCCAATATTTCATTATGGCCTTGCCGTTAACCGCTTTCCAGACCAAGATATAGCACATTACAAATCTCTCGTAAAGGTCATCGAAGACCTACAACCCAAGCTATCAAAACTAGAGAAAAATATGGAGATGCAGGAGGCCTTCATAGTAGAGCAAGAGGTTTTTAGGAGTGAGCAAGCTGTCTTCAGAAAAGATCATAAGATCTTTATGGAAGAAGCCCACCTGTTCCAAGACCAGCATAGACAGAACATGCGAACGACCCGCGAAGTGGAAGTTGCGGCCAACAATCAACGAGTAGAAATGTTCGTCCACCTCGAAAAGACACTGGCTGAGGTACCTTTGTTCGTTCCTGTGTGATCAGAATTCCGATTTAATGCTATTACAGACCATACACAAAGCCAACGAAAATATAGCCACTGCATTAGCTGATGTAAGCACCCAACATCTCCAAGAGATTTCACTATTCAAGCAGCGAAGCCTCCAAGAGATGGCCCGTTTCGAGCAGCGTGGTACAGACATAGTCTCAAATTACGTCGTCAGTCTTTTCATTTGCCTGCGATTTTCCTATAACTAACACCTAATAGAATACATTCTTGGAGAAAATTCATGAAGCAGAAAACATTGTTAAAGATGTTGTCGTCTCTGCAGAGAATGCACGGATGGAAATCGATGCAGCAAGAAATTCCACTCGGGATATGCAGGCGCGCATTAACGCCACAAGAGACTTCATGACCAACAACTTCAAGACTTGGGCTTTGGGCCTTTTATTCATGATCGGGCTATGGAATGCCAATCAGAAACTCGCCAGCTATTGCCTTGCCGGGGTCAGCCTCTGCTTACTCCTCAGAACTACTGGCATTATCGATTTCTTTCATCTTTATTCAGCACTGGCTGTTCTTTCTTTGCGATCATTCATCATCGATCTCGCGGCTCAGCCATTGGGAGATTTATTCCTCCCTGGAATTGCCATATTCTGTGCTTTGTATCTCAGCATATGGTACCTATTCGACTGGTACTTGTACAGATATCGTGACAATCGGGGTGAAGAGGGTATACTGCTCAGGATCGAGTCCCCTGCCATGCCAGTCACACCCCCTCCTCGAAAACACCATGCTTTCAAATTTCTTTCATTTTTACGGTCCAATTCTTAGGTCACGATTACTTCGATTTCTTCCATCATCAATCTATCACTCTTTCACTATCTTCTGCTTTCACACCTAAAAAGTCACCTAAAACAATCGCTATCAGTCAGGGGACCAGACAACGGCAACAAGGTCCATGACACGTACTATTGAATATTCTTTCCCGATATTTCTTTCACGTAGACAGCATCCCGCCACATCCCCTGTGTAAAAGTTTATTCCTCTATATCTGGCATCCGACATTTGACATTTCCACATGGCCGAACATATTATTTTGTCTTTCCTACATTTGACTTCATCACCAATACTCCTTCTCTCTCCTAAAATAGCATATTCAATACTCAAAGACCAATTTCACTATCCACTTGTCACTCGTTCGGTGACTCGATGGCCCCAAACAGGTTGGGAAAGTTAATTATTGTTTCAAACAGTGTATGAAAAATGAAGGCTAGTACAGGCGATTAGAGATTCAGCAGAGAACAAATCGGGTCTAGTGCAGCTTTCGGGGTTTTTTCTAATCGGGCTTTTGGTCTTACGGTGTCTCTTTTCTGCGGAACATATAGGAGGTTAAACAACAGGTACTGCCTATTATATGGTATGCTACGGTACTTTTCACCTCAAATGATTCCATGGTACCATGAACCATGACGTGCATCACGTCTAGGGTGTCGGGCAGTTATTCCTTTGCGCCCAGTACCTCTTTGACCACTTCAATGACTTGAGAAAACACAGCCTTTGGTGCAGCTACGACTCCCTTGTTGTCCTTCAGCGTCCTTCCAATGCCAAAGTCGAGGGGCTTCCCCCAAGCATCAGACACTTGACCGCCTGCCTCCTCAACGATGACCACACCAGCTGCATGATCCCATATCTTTTCTTGGTATGTCTTGCTAACGGGTAGTCTAAGGTATAGATCTCCCGCGCCCCTTGCAATAGAGCCATACTTTGCTTGCGAATCCATTCTTACACTTGGCTTTGTGATTCCGAGTTTCGACGCAATGGCAGCGTTATCTCCATGACTCGAATGCCCGGCTTCTACGCTCTCGCAGAAAGTCGCCTGCGCGATGTCCTCGAGCGGCTTCATCGATATTTTGTTACTATCTAGAAGAGCCCCCGGGCTCAACGGGCGGCTTGTGGCACCCTCGCCCTTCACTGCGCCAAATAGCACGCCCTTGCCCTCTTTGTCGTCGGCATCGGCTCCAACTGAAGCATCTAGCAATTCCTTGTCATCGACTGGCAAATTGGGGCATCCAATTACACCGACCGTAGGCACGCCATCCACCATGAGCGCCAGACAGACTGCATACTGCCCTCCTCGCAGAAAGCCTTTAGTGCCGTCAATGGGATCGAGCGCCCAAATCCTCCCCTTTCGTCCACCCTCACTCCTGCCTGCATCAATTGCCGTTAGCATATCTTCTGCAGTCTTAATCGGCCCTCCAATCTCGCTCTCCGCCTTCTCATCATCCAGCTTCGCGGCCTGCACCAGTTCCCAGACCAGGTCCTTGAGTGAGGGGTTCGCGCGCAGATCGTCCGCATCCTCTTCACCTACAACTTCATCGTCTGGGAATGCCGACAGGATCGAGGATATGATGAGTGCTTGGGCGCCGAAATCGCCGATTGTGACGGGCGAGGAATCGGATTTGGATAGTGTGCCCTTTGTGTGGGATGCGTAGACAGATTTTGTGAGGAGCGTAGCACGTTGCACAGCAAGCAGGGCGATGTGGAGTTCCTTTTCGTAAGCCATTTTCAGCGATGTAGCGTTGCTCGAGTATAATTGGGCTTGTGGTGGGGATCGGGAGAGAATGGCGGGGGAGGGGTAGATGTGCTGTTTCAATTGAGAGAGGCGGACAGCACTTCGACTAAGGAGAGACGGGAGGGGTAAAAGCGAGGCAGCCAGTATGAGGAGAGAGCAGAAGAAGATTTGGGATGGCGAAATTCGGGGGAGCATCGACGTGATGGCGGAAGAAACATTGTGGTGGGTAGTACTTAACGCGGGCTTGGCGTGATGGTGCGGCGAGGGTTTCCATAGGGCTGAGAAACACGGCTCCATGGCGACGGCGCGGAAACATCACCCTTGCTACAACTTAAATATTGCGCCGCAACTCGATCCACTCCACACAGATTTGCGAACGGGGAGGTAGGACCTGTTTGATCTGTTTTCCAGTTTTTTTAATTGCCTTTTAATGTGGCCACTCACTGGCGCTTGATACCAACTGAAAAGCCCAAAGTAAACAAAGGAGCCGTTATTCCACCACCTCTCCTTTCCTTTCACACTCTAGGACCAACAAGCCTAAACCCAACAGCCACGATGGATGCCGCCGACCAACCCGCCCTTGCGACCACGAAGCGCAAATTCAATCGTCTGCTCGACAACCTCACAGCGAGCGCCTCCACGAGCTCCCTTGCCAACACCCTCCACCAGTCCAACGCCTCCACGGTCTCTGTCGCCAACGTCGCCAACGTCGAGCCTGCTTCACCAGAGCATGCGCCAAAGCGCTCACGCCTTTCCGATGTCAGCATAGACCGGCCAGAGAACGTGTCAAGCAACGACAAAATCAGAGCGCTGCAGGACAAGCTGTTCATGCCACGCGTAGAAACCAACAGATTTGCTGGAGCAGGACTACGCTCCGTGGGCGCAACCAAGACGCCTGTACAGGCCACAACTCCACGAAAGACACCAAACTTTGCGCCGTACAGCCAAGAGCAGTTCCTCGAGCGGTTGAAGACATTCGCCGACGTGAAAAAGTGGACGAACAAGCCCGATGCAATATCAGAGCTTGAGTGGGCGAAGCGAGGCTGGGTTTGTGATGCTTGGAATACAGTTGCGTGTAAAGGAGGCTGCGAGCAGAGGGTTATGGTGAAGCTACGACCAAAGCGGAAAGACGGTGGTGGAAAGGAGATTGAGATGACTGAGGATATGGCGGTAGATATTAAGGACGGGCTTGTGGAAAAATATTATGAATTGGTTCTTGAAGGGCACCATGAGGACTGTCTTTGGAGGAAGGCAGGGTGTAAGGGTACGTGTTCACACGTTTTAATATTCTGGACAAAGCTAACGAATCTACAGATGAGATATACCATATCCCAATCCCAAGCCGTAACAAGAGCACAGCAGAGCTACTCGACCGATACCAATCCTTCAAGACCATCTCCTCTGATCTCCCCCTCCTACAGAACACCACTTACCCAGATCCTCCCATCTCGGAAATACTCGCGCGTATCCCCTCCTCTTTCTGGACTACAACCAACTCCACCACCGTACACGAACCTCCCACGTCGTCCGAGGACATCATGGCCTTCACTTTTGCGCTTTTCGGTTGGACAGGCGTGTCCGAATCCAAGATCGCGCTCGCCACGTGCTCGCACTGCTTCCAGCGCATCGGCCTTTGGCTCTCCAATGATACACGTCTGAAAGAGATGAGCGCCAAACTCTCAGTACCTATTGAGTCTCTGCGCCTCAACCTCCTAGAATCGCACCGCGAGCACTGTCCCTGGAAGAACCCTATTACTCAAGGGAATCCTAAAAATGGCCCAATCGAGAATATGGCGGGCTGGCAGACGCTTGAGTTCATGCTTCTAGGGAAAAAGAAGGAAGCCAGGCCTGTTAGTCAGATGACGAGGGGTGGTGATGCAGGGTATAGCTTTGATATCGGAAGGGGCAGCATGGACAGTGCAATGGTAAGTGTCACAGACGCAGAGAAGGGCGACTCGCTCAATGATAAGTGGAAGAAGTTCAAGGCGAAGCTGAGGCGAACAACGAGTCGAAAGAGTCTGAAGAGCAGTAAGAGCGTGAAGAGCGCGAGGAGTGTGAAAAGCGTTGGAGGGGAGAAAGAGAATGAGACTGAAAGCACGAAAAAGTGAGAGTCCGCAAGTTAACCACGAGTCACGTGATTTGACGCTTCTTGCGATGACCGGAGTTCAAACTAAGGGGGGATTACATTGGAGATATTTACTATAATCTTGACAGTGCAGCGGGTATACCCATTTTTTTGCTGGTTTGCATCCTTCAAACGCCGTTCAATTGTCACACGTGTGTTGCCCCTCCATCGCTATGCCAGCCGCCGGACTTCTTCATTGGTGTGCCTGGCGATAGTAGAGCTACTGAAGAGCTGAACAACCACAATCGAAGCTCAGGGTTTAGATTAAGTGCATGTGGCATGGTCTAGCCAGGGACGGGAACAATAGGCTAGATGCACGGCACGCACATGGATGGCAGCCTCCCAGTGGAGAAAAGGTGCTCAGCATCCCACCCCACCTACTGTCTCCATCACTCTGCTGCCGTGCCCACATTCTCCTTCCATCCTAACACAGAGATCTAGATAGAAGAGTTGGAGGAATTGGACCGAGGGCTACCTGTTGGTCTTATTCTATCTTGTTTTACTGTCCTTGTCGACATCCTGACTCTATTAATACCACGCTTCGGAAAAGCAAAGGAAAAGCAAAGAGAGAGCAAGAACCTTCACGATGCCGTCCAAAGGCGTCAAATGCTACTCCTACATCGCTGTGGAAGGCGTCGAAATCGAGTTCTCTGTCCCAAAGCACTCCATTACCAAACGCGACCTGCACCAATTCGGCATTGATCACTTGGAGGTTGAGTCTAGCAACCTAGGCGCGTTCAAATTCACAGGCCAATTCAAGTTCATCGTGCGTCGAGATGGCCGCGAACTCAACAACCAATGGGTCGACATCAACTCCATGACGGGCAGCTTAGAGAATGGGACGATGAATAATCTCGAACAGACCCCAAGTGTCTTTGCCGAAGACCTCATTATAGTGTACGGGTTCTACGACGCTGGGCCGGGTGCGGCGGGTCTGCCGAGCCAGCACCAGTGCTATGTTACGGTGACGAGGAACTACGAGAATTGGATGCGCGATGTGGTGTCCCCGGATACGGAAAAGGCGGACAGGCCATTTCATAGGATGGTCCTACCATCTTCCCATGATATTGGTATGAACAGTTTGCAGACTGCGCAAACGCTGTTGCAAAAAGCAGGAACCGCTGTCATCAAAGAGGTCGTAGGCCGCCAACTACCCGCCGCCTTTGACGCCGTAAATAGGATGAGCGACAGCGGCGTAAACCACATTGCGCCCGACATCGTCCGCGCGCTTGCCGTCACGCAAAAAGACTCCCTAGACACCATCCTCAAGATCGGCGCGCGGTACTTTGAATTCCGCCCTGCAAAATGCCACCGCCAGATGATCCAGGCCGGTCAACTAGAAGATACATGGTACTTCCAGCACGGCGTTATCCCAGGAATGCTGTATAAAGCTTTCCTACACGACATTGTCAACTTCCTCTGCGACCACGGTGACGAAATAGTTGTAGTTCAGAACCGCTGGGATGGCGTCCCCGGCGACTGTCCGCGGCCAAACGACGATGAATTACGTGATGTGCTGAACGAGGTCCTTGAGGGGAAAGACATCCAGGTCGGCAATCAAGATGATATGATGCAGAAGAGCATCAAGGATCTTCGTAACGAACGGAAGCGCCTCATTGTTATGCGGGACGTGAACCAATGCTCCAACTACGACGATGCCGCCAGTGCCACGCTAAATGGCGATTCTATCGTTTCTAAACTAGAAGATATGTCGCGCGATCCGCCCCGTGGACACCCCATCACGCTGTTGCAGTGCCAGGCCACCGCAACAAACATCAGAGATGTCATCATTGCGAGTGTGATGGACTCGGACGTCTCCACGTCTCCGATTCTGGCCACAAAGCCCGTCTGTGATAGTAAGATATTGCCGTTGTTGAGAGGAGAAACCGGGAAGAACCTATGCAGGGAGGAGAGTGTCGTGGTGGTGTTGAATGACTTCTTTGATGGTGCTACTGCAGATGTCGCCATTACCATGTGTAGGGAGCGGCTCGAGTAGAGGGTGCCCAAGGTGCCAGGTGGGGAGTCAGGGTGGGGAAGTGGTGAGAGCGTTAATGGAAAGGTAGTAACGGGGTTTGGTTGGAGATGTCGGAGGTATTATACCTAATCAGGTGGCCATTAATTGCAATTAGGACTCTGCCAATTTCTTATTCCTAGTACATGCTCCAATGAATTGACTTGTTACCTCTCTATCCACAGCGATTTCTCATTCATCTATTCATTCATTCATTCATTCGATACATACACAATCTAATACAAAACATGAGGTTAATCGTGCCATACTTGCCACACCAAGCCGCCGTCCGATGTCCAGCTTCCAGACTTGTAGCAAGAACTCCCACCCAAGCGGCCAACTCAGTGCTCATCTGAATCTAGGCGTAGCGAGAAGTAATTAGTGCTCGAAACCTGCCCACGCCCACAACCTAGTAGCCAGTACACGCATCCAAGCCCTTACTTTCACGCATACCCAGCCTTTGTTATTTTTTTTGTCATTACCTGATACGAACAAAATTATATCTCCAAGCGATCGTTTCACTATGCCGTGGCGGTAACGCAGCTAATGGCAGTTGTAAACAGCCTGGCAGTCCAGGCCGTCGGCTTGGTTGGTACTAACTAGACGGCTAGGAAAACGCAAAATGGCGTTTTTCGTCGATATAATACGGTACTAGTTGATCGTGCCTTCAAATGAAAACTAGTCGATTTGGGCGAGGATAGTAGCCAATAGGGAAGAACTCAAGCAAAGCGGCAAAGGTCTTTAATAATAATCATAGGGGTGCATGTCATGGTAATCAAGAAAGGAAAAAAAATTCAGATCTTCGCACATCTCACGAGGTAATTTCGAATTCTTTTCACTTTATCCGTCTTTTATAATGCCAAATAAAACACACATATTATTACACTCCAATGGTGCTCAATACTATCAAAGTAGCCCAATGAGGCCACCTTACCTACCCTACCTGCCTGCCTGCATCTACCCCCAAGACATCAACCCGATTCGACCTCGCTTGACGTCAATCACAGTGTTCACAGTACATAAACGATGTAGATATTAAACTATTAAAGGAAGAGCAGAAAACTATGAACGACAAGAATAAAACTCAATTAGCCAATATTAGAGAAGAATGAAACCAAAAATATCTATTGTACAAAATATAGCTGTGACACTAGGTGTAGCCTCCTCATTTCCAAGAGACACTGGTCCTACCAGACTCTTTAGAAACCTTATGATAAGTACCAAGCATTGTGAGGGAGATTTGAATTAACATCTTGGATTTATATACTCGTGTGAGTACAGCTCATGCTTTGCTACAATCCAATGCATACACTTCCCCATCGACTTAGCCCACCTCACCCCTTCCTATCATGAATCACAGTAGCCTCGTTCTCAATATACCTCGAACCACTCAACCCCAGCCAAATCTACTCCAGCGATGCCAACTCAAAACCTCAAAAGAGGTGAGTCGAAGCGTCAAACCAAAGCAAGTAAGCCAAGACCAACCGGTGAAGGGATACTAGAGAGCGGAGTAACTGTAGCAGATGATAACAAGAGAACGAGAGGAAAATATCGACAAGAATACGGAGAGGAAGAAGAAGAAAAATGTTCCTCGAAGAGCATAGGTAGTGAAAAACATGACAGACAAACTCAGCCTACAAATAGGCGTAAACTCCAGTAACCTAATGCGCCATAACAATGCCCTCGACGCCAAAACCCATTACCGCATTACACATCCAATTTTTCAAAGTAAACAAGGAAATTCATCTCCCACACCACACTTCATATGACATCTCATCTAACAGGCCTAATACACGCTGTGCATCCCGGTAAGATTCTGGCTGGCTGTGTCCTCGAACCCTTCCCAGGGCAACTCTTCATCATCGGCACTCATATGGCCACTGTTCTCACTCTCGCTGTCAATATAACTCTGGATCGTGACCTTCTTCTCCTTACCCTTCTTCACACTTGTCCCAGTCATATTCTCTTCAGCACGAATTTCCCGCGTCAAGTCCTCCACATTCTGCTCTGTCAACTCGTGGTCGTTTTGGCCTTCAAGGACGTCGTATAAGTTATAGATTTGAGTGTCCTTAATTTCAATGAGTCGCAAAAGTTCCATAATACTGCTATTGATATCCGAACGCTTCCTCATTCCAAGACTGACGTCATGAGCTTCGAGGAGTGCGCGGAAGGTGGCGAGCTCAATGTGCAAGTGTGCACGCTCATCGTGCAACTCTTTGACGACGAATGCAAGAGCTTCCTTGGGCGACCTAGCAGGGCGAAGGGTCGCATCGACATCGTCAGGCATGCGAGAGGAAACAGCGACAAGTTTAGGAATGCGAAGAGAGGTCTTGCAGTGTTCAGGCTGGTTGCGGCGACATACTGTGCAGTTGTCGTTATCATGAGTCCGATCATCAAGTTTCTGGGTGGTGTCGATATTGGTGGAATCTTGTTTGCGTGTGCTAAGCTTGATGTCTGGAACGATGAAGGCGGAAGTCATTTCTGTGGGTACACTGCGGCGACGACGGCCAGTGTTGCTGAGCAGGGAAGCATCTGCAATCGACTGCTTGGTCTGCGTTCGTTCGGCTGCGTCCTGGTTTGAGAGTCCAGTGAGATTCTCGAACTCGGTCATGTTAGTCTTCTCCGTGATATCCTTCAGTGAAGACTTCCGAGGCAAGGATGGACGACGGCTTCTAACCGAAGTGACGGACTGGACTGTGTCTTCTCGATTCTGTCGCTCGGAACGTGTGGTGTGCTCCTCAACTTGTCGTCCAGACTGAATAGTGTCATCACGAGTCTGTCGCTCTAGTGGAACAGACGAAGCGCGATTGCGTATGGCAGCCCTCTCCTCTTCTAATTTCCGTCGAAGCTGAGCGATTTGGTCGCCATCGATGAAGCTCAACTCAGTCAAATCCAGAGGGGCGGGTGGCTCTACGGTTGATCCATGGGGTTTCGACACGCCGCGTCTGACATGCGGAGTGCCACGAGGCGCTAGGGACAGGTCGGTCGTAGACTCTACGTCGCTGTTCCCATCAGAATGGTTGTCATTCCTGCCAAAGTTGGTTGGTAGCGAAGTACGATGGCCAGTCCTAGTGATTGTAATAGATTTACGTGGGACTTCAATGAAGCTCGCAGGTTGAGATGTGCTTGTGGCCTTGCTGTTGCGGACTTCTTGTTGAACACGGTTTCGGATGCGAGTGCGAGTATTCTCTTCTCGTCTATAGCTTGACTTCCGTGACGTCGCATTGTCCAAGGCATTCCCATGGTCCTCAGACATTGCGCCAGAGATCGTTGCCGGTTGGCCATTTGCTTGACGGATGCTCAGGATCTCCCGAGTCATATCCTGCATCTGTTTCGCAGCACCCTCTCGTTTTTCAACCTTGCGCTTGAGTTCCGCCTCCTTCCTCATCCATTGCTGATATTCCGCCTCTTGTTGAGCGCTCAATTGGGCAAGTTCCTGTCGAAGATTATCGTTATCAAGTCGTATAGCCTCGTTTGTCTGCTCTTGGGTCATATCCTGGAAATGACGAATAGTCTCATCACGTCGCTCAACTTTATTTTTCAATGCAGCCTCACGATCAGCCCATCGACGATTCTCGTCTTCGCGCTTAGCTTTCAAGTTCGCCATTTGTGTCTTGAGTGCCTCATTATCGGCCTTCAGTTTGGCATATTCGGCTTGCTCCTTCTGTGCCTTTCGGAGCTCGACTTCTTTTCGAGCCAGATTGTGTGTGTTTTCGTCATGTTGGTCACGGATACGGGTCAACTCAGCACGAAGAGTAGCATTTTCCTTCTGGGTTGCGTTCTGGCTTTGGTCAACTTGCCGCCGAAGCTGGGCTGTCTCGTCTTGGTGCTGCATCTGCTCATGCTCCAACTGATCCCGAAGAGACTCATTTTCAGCACGGAGGGAATCGACCTCTTGACGAAGAGTATCGTTTTCGTTATGCAAAGCTTGGTTATCCGCCTTGACTTCCTCGAAATTTTGGAACGCTACAGCCAGTTGAGCTGCCATATTGTCTCGCTCCGAATTCAGTCGTTTCTTCTCAATGTCGAAAACAGCAACTTTGCGTTCGGATCGGTCTAGTTTGGTACGGAGAGTCTGAACAGTTGCGTCAAGCCCTATAGTCTGTTAGTATGTTTAAGCAACATTAGATCATTTGCACATACGCGTCTTCTCAACTTTCCAGTTACCCTTTCCAAGGGTCTCACCGTCTGTGGAGCCTAATGCGCCCTCACTGCGGCGAAGCTTGTCATGGGCCTGGCTCGCAATCCGCAGTTCAATAATTTCCAACTCTTGTTCTTCGATTTTCTTCTCGGCCTCAGCACGCTCGTTCTCCATCCGTGCCACCTTCTCTTGCAAAAGTTGGAGAGCAGCGAAGATAGCCTTCTCCTCGTCCGGAATCGGGACACTATCGATCGGGGTATGAGTTGGCTGGCGGCCGGCACGGCCATTACTCCGAGGGAGGCCGAATCGTGTGCGAGGCGGAGCAGTCTTTGAGAAAACGGGAGTTCCATCTTGGAAGATGCCGGAAACAAGTTCGGTAAGGTTAGGAAGATCGGGGAGCACAAAGGACTGTGCTGTTGCATTCTGTGCAGTTGTCGGCCTGGATCGAGGCGTAGCCTCAGCACGTTGAGCAGAGTCAACCACATCATCCAGTTGAATAGATGATTCCCGACTTCGCGGACCACCCCATCGTGTGTTCTTGGTTGTTTGAAATGTCATAGTGGGAGGTCGTTGTTGCATGAACGAGGACTCGTCTTCGGACACCTTTGCATGTATCTTTGCAAGAGAGGTGCGTTTCCGCTCTTGGTTCGCAGGAATTGCGGGGGAGTTGCGCGTGCTGGCAGGACGCGGAGACGCGACTTCTGCATCGTTACGAGAGGCACGCCGTAGCTGAGCATCACGTCGGAGACTACCAGTCTCGGGGATGTGTGACTTGCGGGCGCGTGCGGAAGGTGGTGTCGTGTCGTAGAGACTGTTGAACGCTTGGAATGACGAGCTAACTTTGCTAGGCGTGTTGCGGTAGCTGCCGTGACCGCCACGAGCCTGCTCGAGCGACAGGTCCTCCTCATCAGAGAAGCTCTGGTCGAAGTCTCCGAATTCTTTTGCGACCATTGACGTGTTGGGTGCAGCAGCCTCTGACCGATGTGGCTGCCAGCTAGTCATCTTCTTGGCTGTAGAGCGAATGCCGCGGTATTGTGGTAGTGTATTTGTTTCGTCTTCGAATCCGTGTTGTGTGGACATGAGCACGTCGTCGTTCTTGAAGAAGTTGGAGGTATCCGTGTGGATGCTGAATTGTTGGGTGGGATTGGAGTCGCTGGCTGGCGGTGATAATGAGGGGATGGATTGCGGGCTGTGGCTTAGACTGCGAGAAAGCTCTCGGATTGCTCGCGCTTTCCCCTCGCTTCTTGGTGGTGAGGACTGCATTGAGGAAAGGCGGAAATGCGGGCGCTTGGGAGGCGGCGTCGACGTGTCGCGCGCGGTATACAATGGTAGGGGATAGAAACGAGATAATGTCTGTGTATGGCTGCAGCGGGAGAAATGCGTACAAGGAGACTATCCAAGCCACGGTCAATCGAAGGACCTGAGGGTGTGGCGGAAAGTGCAATGTAGAATCGAAGCTGGAGGAGCGTGTTGAAGATGCAACATCAACATCGGAGGTAAACACAGAAAGTGCCGACGCTAACCCGTTCCAGTCCGCCGTTTTGGGTGAGTGGCGTCCGTGCACCCTCACCCAATCAACAACATCCCATCAATTCCCACACAAACCTTACAACGATGCTTCGCACGCGTGTTGTTGTGCACTTTTCCAACACATGAGCCCTTCGCGGCTTTATTGATATCTTACTCTTATTATGTTAGGTTGAATCCAATTCCCCTATTGTAGGTTCTGTTCAAACCCGCTGCCACTTTTCTGGTCATCGAGAGGGAAACTGGATGCTCTCATCCAATTGCCCACGGCCCCAAAGAATGGTATATGAACTCTTACCATGGCCAAAACCTCTCGCAGAGAATCCTCCACGAATTCGTTTTATCCCTAGACCTCCCTAGTTGCCTTCTTCCGTAGACCAAAATCCGGTTCACCCCCCAAACTTCCCCAAGTATCACCCACATAGTTCGTCGGTTGGACACCGTGCTCAAACACTTGTGTCCAATTGCTCAGTATCCCATTGACAACCTTCGCTCCGGCAAGTCCAATGTTCGCCAACGCTGGTCCCGAGCCCTTACTTCCTCCCAGTAAATTTTCAATAGGATTTTGACCCCAGTATTCGCGATCGAAGTCAGCTCCCGTTCGCATGACTGCCACGCGATTGAAGTCAACTTTTTTGGCCATCGCGCCGCGAAGAAGAGCCGCAAGAATCCCATTGTCCTCCTGGGCCGCCGTACAATAGTTCCCCGTTCCATTCGTAACGAGCTTCACAAACTCTTCAATCTGTATCCCGAGCGTCCCCCCAGAATACCACGTATCCCCCGTAACAACATCGCAAGCAACGACATCCGGCGGACTTGTGGCAGGTTGGTAGATGTTAGATCTCGTCTGGTAATGACCCCGGTACACCATGGCCGTGTCTGAATCGTTCAGAAACGCGCGATTTGCGTACGACATGAGGTTCTGACGTAAAGCGTCATTGAGCTCGAATACTTCCGTGCCCAGCATGAATACAGGATATTGTGCTGAGAGATTGGCGCCGAGCGGGATGTAGCCTTGGGGTAGTACTTCGTGCTGGACCGCAAATTGGACGGCGTATCGCGCGAAGGATACTGAGCCGAGGGTGCCGTGTTTGGGGTTGATGCTTGAAATGCCCGCGATCAGAAAGTAAGATGATGTCAGATCAAAGGATGGGGAGGCGAGGAGGGCGGATGTTGAGAGCGCGGCGTTGATTTCTACAAACACTCAAATAAGTTTTACACCGAAGAAAGGAGCAGATATAGGGGGACGACGTACCACCCTCGCCAACTATGACCTCACACACTTGTCCATCGGCAGTGCAATGAACATCCTCGCCCATCAAGCCGTCAACTGCAAGATTCAGGGAAAATATGTTCACAAGGCCGGGGATATCCCTCCATGCATCCTGTTCTGCAGTAAAAGTACTCAGGATGAAGACTTTCGGCTTCAACACCTGCTGTGCAGAGACGAGAAAAGAGAGGGCTATCAAAGCCAAGAGGAACGTAGTAGCTCCCATCTCGTTGATCTTGCGGATCTCGTTGACGCTGCCGTTGGGCTTGTCAAAGGCGTACCGGGCTGTAAGGATGCTTTGAGATGCAAATATATGCTTTGATAGCGGTATTGTCGAGAATTGGCGCACTTGTATTGGCCTAGTGGAACAGCAGAAATTATCTAGAATGGGGCCTTGTTACACTTCTATACTCCTCGCTTCTGAACAAGTGAATACCATATTTGCTTGCCACGTCTGGCCCCATTGCTCAGCTGACCAGTCACCAACGACCCTATTCACCAAACCGAAATGCAACCGATGAAAGAGTGAAACCGTGAAAGGGTGGTTCAGTATTCAGACACGAGTGTTCATATGTTTGCAACTAGTGGCCGTTCCCGTAGAATTGAAAAGTGACACATCAACACTAGATATTGCAGATACAAAGGCGCCAAAAACCAATGCGGTTAAATATGGAAGAAAAAAATATGCAGATTTTCTCGCAAAGATAGACAGGAACAACGTGATACTCATGATGTCTTAATATCGAGTCCGTCATGACCCGTACCCGCCCACCGGATTTTAAACCCTACCCATTACAAGTACAGTCCCTTCTTTAAGGTCTCTCCCGTCAATGCCCTAGCTCCACACTCCCATTCAAAGCCCATCTTCAACCCAAGGCACATTTCTCCGGAGGCATAGCCGATCCCACCTAAGCAGCGCTGACACCATTACAAAATGCAACCCTAGTAATAACGCCGAACCCCGGAACCCACCAAGCCCAATATGTCTTCCATGGAAAGTAAATCCTAAGGACGTAAAGTCTATGGATGCGAGGCAAAGAAGCGGATATAATACCCATGGATCTGCAGCGTATGGCTGACATGGCCGGAAAAGAGAAAAGATTTTTGCACAGAAAAGAAAGAATTTGGTGATGCTGATGAATGCCGGATTGTGTAGGATCTGGTAGAGGCGAGCTCGAGGTCGGGGTGATGGCGGGGGTGGCAGCATGAGACGCGGAGAGTGTGTAGGAGATGTGTGGGGGTCGTGTGGCCGCGGGAAATCGAGCTTCCTCGGCCTGAGAACGACCGAAGCCTCTTCTGGAGAGGGAGTACGTGCATGTTTTTTCGAAGGCGGTGGGCTTGGTGATCGATCCATGACCGTGGCGCTGAGCTTCGATCGACCAGGCCTGAGATAGCTGACAGAACTACGCTTCCGGTGAGCCTGGGCTGGCGCCGGACTTGGTGTATCTGCTCTGGATATGCGAGGACCAATATCGTCCATCCAAGGCGGGCCAGCAGAGCCGTTGAATTCATCGAAGACGGAGGGTGATTTAAAGACTTGCAGAATCTCTTCTGTTCCAGGACGGTCATCTGGATTCAAGGCGAGTAGGTGCTTCAGCGATTTGTAGAGTTTTTCGGGCAGATCTGTTCGTATTGGTCGCTCATCGTCGAAGCCCGCCCAGGTAGAGATTTCTGCTCGAAGTTGATCTAAATCCTCATTGTCCTCATCAATGCTGTCGGCATTCCTATAAGGCAGCCGAGCGAAGCACATAAAGTAGACAATCAAGCCAAGTGAAAATATGTCCGATTTGGTGGTGAAGTTTCCTAACGGTCCTCCTGGAATATCAGAGCGAAGAACTTCAGGTGCACAATATGAGATGGTGCCTGTGGCCCCAGTGGACTTCCGGGCAATATTAGCGGATTGAACTTCGCCGAAATCGCTCACAAGCACACGCAATTTACGTCCAGTGTTGTGCAGCAAACAGTTGCTCGGTTTGAGATCTCGATGAATGTACCCGTTCGCATGAAGGTGATTGAGACCAGAGGTGATGTCTTTGAAAAAGGATATTATCTCTTCGAAGTGCATCCGCCGTGGTCCGATCGCATCTGCAGGATCATCCATCTGGCCTTTCGATCGCCGTCGTAGGCGCTCCTTCAACTGTTCGGTGGTCACAGTCGCTTTCGCCGACTCCAAGATATAGTCATGCAGGTCACCGCCATTGCAGTACTGCTGCAGGATGAAGGCGCATGGCACGCTCGGGCCAAAGTTTGATATTTGGAAATCCTCGAGCCACACATGTCGGTATGATACCAGGTTCTGGTGCGACAGATCCTGAAGCAATTGCACTTCGATCAGGACTTTTTCAAGCCATTCGTGGTCATCGCCCACGGGTACGCGTTTACACGCAAACTGGCCGAGTGGCACGCCATCCAGAACATGGCGAACCAGCAGCACGACACCCTTACCGCCTCTTCCCAGTTCACGCTCCTCGATGAAGAACGTCTTGAAGTAGTTTGGGCTAAAGGCTCTCGCGGAGATGCCATGGTGGCGCGATGGCAGCGCACTATTGCCTACAAACTCGGAACGCTGCGGAGTACGCAGCGCATTATGTGAGCCTTGTAATGGTGCCGGCGCAAGTTGTTTATGTGGTGATGGCGGGCGTGACGCTTCTGCAGACCCAGGCTGGCTCCTCCGCAGCATATGGAAGTACCCTGGGTTGACAAAGCCTGCTTCCGTGTCCTGGAACGCAGCATGTTCATGCGCGTCCTCCTCATCTGGGGAGCTTGCTTCATTCTCGTGGTAGGATCGGTGGCAGTATGGACACGATGTGGCCTCGACTGCGCTAGAATGGGACGCATCGCGGAGGGAGAGTTGCTTCGAGCGCTGGTCGAAGACAACAACCGAGGAACCGTGGCGGCTGGGTGGACAGTAAGCAGACGGGCAGTTGCAGCGTGAAGGGGATATGGGGCTTTGCGACGTACAGAACAATCTCCCGCGACTCGGCGGGGATATATGGCACCAGGGACATGCTGCGCTGGCGTTCGCGCTCGTTGTCCATTGGTGGTGAGCTCATGGGCTCTGCGGGGAAGTTGCGGCGATGGGAGGCGTTCTCGAGATACGTCGAATCAGTCTTTTGCGTGCAGACAGGTGCAGGAGAGAGCTGCGCGCATTGCTTCACCACGGCGAGTGCGCATGGCCTTGTTTGTTGTCGTGGGGCGTAGTGACCCGGTGGCAAGACAGGGAATCATTCCGTTAATGACAAGGGACCCGTTGTGAAATTTGTATACCATCTCGAAGCACGTGCCACCCGTTCCCGATGCTAGTGAGGGGGATCTCTCGTTGCGACATGTAATTATGGTGTGCATGCATTTGGATCATAGTATCCATTACTATCCGATCTCTACTTTATCATGTCCAAATACTCTGTACTCACCCAGCCCCAAGCTATCCACGGGCTAACGGATGAGCTCCAAAGTGACACGCAAGGAACTTTCAAAGCAAGCTTTTGATCGTCTGGCCACCCTCAAAGACCTCGCCCTTCTCCAGCTTCTGCCAGCCGTTGACCGCGCCAACCTCGACGCACACCATCTCCTTGAACCCTTCGTCGGGCGAGAAATCGCCCATCGAAGCCGCCTTCTCCGTCCACGGGTTCCACACAACGGTATCCTGCAGGTTGTCTCGCACCACGTCGAAGCGCGGGGTGCCGTCCTCGACGACCGTGGTGGTGTCTTGTGGAATCTTGGAGTACACGCGGTCGACTTCGCCGGTGATGGTGACGGATTCGTCCTTCTGACTGTGGGTAGATGCGTTGAGCACCTTGTCGACGTACTCGACTCCAAGGAGGCCGTTGATTGCAACTTTGGAGATGTCCTACAACCCACTGTCAGCTTGGAGTTGCACGAGGGATAAATGGGGCTTACCTTGATCTTCAGGTACGTGTGTAGGAGGAATTGGAATTCGAAGCTCGCATCGCCCTCGTTGCGAACGTTCACCGCCGTCTGCAGGCTATCCTTGGACAACGTCACGCTGTATACCAGTCCAAAGTCCAGGGGCCACGCCTCTTTGGCCTCTGCTGAGATGGTTTTGCTGTAGAGGCCAAAATCGAGCTGGACCGAGGAGGAGTCGAGGGAGTCTTCGGAAGTGTTCTTGCCTAGGAACTCCCAGCGCGACGTTCGAGCGAAGCCGTGCTGCGGGAGCGCAGACGTGGCATGGCCAGATTTGGGGGGAGGACCGAAGACCTGCAGAGGACTAAGTTAGCTGTGAAGAGATGTAATACCGACACGGTGTCAAGAGGTTGGCCCTCAGAAGCCGAGAGGGCATGATGATGGGAGGTGGAGCTCTGGGGGGGAATACTCACGGGGAAGACCACTGGAATTCCTCCTCTCACTGCCTTGCTCCCATCCAACGCTGCCTTCTCGCTGAGCCAAAGATTCTCCGTCTTCCCGCCATTGCTCTTCCAGCTAAGCACGGTGGCGCCGTAGAGCAGAACCTCGACGCTCTCGCCAGACGGCAGCGTGGCAGTGACCTTTGAGCTCGCACCCGTTCCCGTAATATCGACCTGAGGACCCGGCGCGGCAGCAGAGGGCGCATTCAGCGCCGAGGGGCGGTTGGCACGGTCGACCATGGTATCGATTGCTGGTATGCTGTGACTTGGGGGAGGGGGATTGGGGACTGGCAGCTGGAAAAGCGGGGTGATGGAACAAGCAAGCAGCCAACAGAAGGTCTGCCGGGGTGAGGCGGGGCGATCGAGCAACCTAGTCAAATGGCAGCTCCAACGAGTCCTATTTTGGGTGAGGGTACAGAGAGGTGCTATCCGAGAGATTGACGCAGACGGGGAGCTACCGGTGGATGAGTTGGTGTCTGGGGATGGACGCTGCGGGACATACATAGAGGGGTACGTGACGAGATGCCGCCCCACCACACCACGTCAACGCCCGGCACACTCTGAAACACTAAAAGGTTTCAGGCGACAGCTGCATTCGCTTGAGCGGTCCGATGGGATGCAATTGGAGCGAGTATTAGGAGCGACTCCAAGCCGCGCCGTGGGGTGCTGCACGCAGACGCCCGCCCACAGCATTAGACACGGAAACGCTAGCTGAAGAGCGGGAAGTCCGAGGACAGGGGAGATGTCCGAGGGACCGATAATTATGGGACATATTGCATCGTCATCGGCAGAGTCGATCTTCCATGGCCTTGTTGGATTGGCCTGCTCAGTGGGCCAAAGGAAGCGGCCAGCGAACTCCCCAAGCGTCTTCAGGGCCCTCATCTCCTCGGCTACCCTCTCACCCACATCCCCCAATTCCTTCCTGGACTCTTTAACTCCGTCCCTAGCTTGCGTCCACCACGGACCGTTTTCTGTCACTGTCGTCGATGCATTGGTCACATCGAAACTGATGCCATGAATGGTGGGGTGTGGGGTAGGTGGGAGTTCTGGGGTTGCCCAGAAGGATGTGCGTAACAAGGTTACATACAAGACGAGACAGTGTAGGACATGTCATAGACGGTTACTGGTGACACACTGGTGGGAATGGAGTGTTCATGAGATAATCGGCGGAGGGAGGCTCTTGCAAGTAAAAGTTTAGTATTCGTAAGATCATGAAAGGGGGTAAGGGCCCTGACAAGTAGAGGGGTTTGACCCGTCTGAGCAGCTTCATGAGTCGTGGTGTGGCTAGTATGCTTTCTGCTGGGTCGAGGTTTGCATGATATTGCCGAGTTTGGTTCCTCTTGAGAGATTGTCGATGGCAACATAGGCCCACCCGATACACAGCCAGCTACGAAATCGTTCAGGTACGTGTGAAATGGGATGCATATATATACCCTAGTAGCTACGAGGCAGCCCCAATGCCTTCTCGCCGATGTAATTCATAATCATTTCCTTCTGTATATTAGCTTCGACTCCTGGCAGCATTCGTGGGACTGGTCTAACTCACCCTACTGACTGGTGCTATCCGAGGAACGAAGACCTCTCTAAGATACCTTTCGACGTGGTATTCCTGAGCATACCCCATCCCGCCGTGTGTCAAAACCTTGGTCGAATTAGCATCCACTCTCTCTTGCCCTCGAGGTTCAGAAAATCTTACAGATCTTTCACATGCAGTGAAGGCTGCTTCAGCAGCCAAATATTTTGCAGAATTACACGCTACTCCAACAGCATGCTGCGTAATCGAACTATCCTTTGCGCTATTGTCGTACAACCGCGCCGCATGGTACGTAGCCAGCTTTGCCGCCTCTAAATGCATATAGGCCGATGCGAGAGGATGCTGGATGCCTTGATTCATCCCTATAGGGCGCCCGAAAACAATGCGATCTTTGGCATATGCTGTCGCTCTTTTCAGGGCTACATAGCCAAGTCCGAGAGCCTCGCCAGCAAGGAGACATCGCTCTGCATTCATTCCATGGAGGACCTTGTCTGAAGTTAGGCCGAGAAGTGTCAGAGGGGGTTTGCACTCACGATTTTGAACCCTTCACCCTCTTTGCCGATGAGGGTGTTGCTTGGGATACGGAAGTTGTCGAAGAAGACCTCGTTTGCATCAATAGCCCGTCCGCCCATCTTCTTAATGCGTTTAAGTTCTATTCCTGGTGCGGATTTGTCAAGGTCGATAAAAAAGAGTGAGAGGCCTTCGGATGGCTTCTTGACTTCCTCTAATGGAGTGGTTCGGGCGAGAAGTACCATTTTCGTAGCCACTTGAGCCGAGGATATCCATCTGGTCAATTAGCGGGTGTATAGTATGGGGGAAAAATTTCTATACATCTTCTGTCCGGATATCAGATAACTATCACCGTCCTTCTTTGCTGATGTCCGGAGCTTCAGTGTCTCAAGACCTGTGTTGGGTTCCGTTCTGTGGGTGTCAGATGTTGATGATAAGGATTTCCAGGGGCACAAACGTACACGCCAAAGCAAGTTCTTGACTTTCCTGCGATCAAGTCAGGAAGCATGCGTTTTCTCTGCTCTGGCGTGGCAAACTTCGCGACGGGCTACGAAGATCAGATGTGACCGTCTTCAAGTATGATTGGTGCTGACCTGAGTTGCGTAGACGTTCGCATGGATCGACTGAGCACCCGCAATTCCAGCTCCACTCCTTCCCTAATAGTTAGCAACCTTGATGAGATCTAATCTCGAGCTACCCACTCTGCAATCGTGTGAAGCATCATAGTCGCTTCGGAAATGCCCAGTCCAGCGCCTCCCAGCTCTTCAGGTAACGCAATGCCAATCCACCCATCCTTGGCAAGGTCTGAGTGCAGCTCATGAGGATACTTGCCAGATTCATCGTGTTCTGCCCAGTACTCCTACAGCTGATTAACGAGTCATCTTGCGACGAGGGAGATAGGCGAACATCAGGGTATTTGGAGCAGATTTTCGACACCGCTTCTCGCACATCCAATTGCTCAGGAGTAAAGCCCGATGTTTCCATTATTCCGCGAGACGAGGTTATAGAGAAACATCTTGACCGTGTCCAGGTTCTTGGGGCTTTATTCCCTGGGTGCAGTGTGGAGGCTTTCACCATTCGCAAAAGACACGAAAGAGGGGTGGCGTTGGACAGCACTCTGGACGCCATTGCAGCTCAGGCAGCGGATGCATACGACTCAGTAGGTCAGTTGGGAGACGAGGTGTAAAATTGCGGTGATGGTACAGATACATCCAGAGGCGGGAATAACATCCTCGGTTCTTCAAGGTGCGGAGAAGCGCCGATTGAGTAGTCAAACGCCGATACAACTTATAGGGAAATCAAGAGATCCGTAGGCAAGTGCGAAAAGACGGGCGTGTCTCGCATCGGGTTCATATCTAACTGAGGATGATGATTTATACAAAGAGATGTGGCAGAGGGAATGCTCCCATGACACACTTTCAGAAATCGGCATTGCAAAGACGGGGCTATCGCGCAACAATTGTTTAGTACGGAGAGCGCCGATAAGGCGCCATGCAGTCCACACGGGCAAGCGTGTTTTCAAAGGCACCATATGACCCCAGAGGGAGAGGAGGGGGTACCGGTACTGGTTAACAGGCGCGCAAACGCGAGATAATTGTCGTTTGTGCAAGGGGAGGATCGAAATGGTACATGTCTGAGATGCCACACCCAATGAAAGGCTGAAACAGTATACTCCCTGCACCTATAACTGCAGCGAATTAATTTTGAGTCTATCTTTTGAATGCTAATGACCTGGCCCCAGGGTTTCGTTGAACCGAAGTTTACAAGGTCGGCGTTTAGTCCCATGTCGGTTAGTGGCTTGGCGACTTGGCTTGTTGTGCCCATAACAGAGCCGCGACCACAAGCCTTCCTTCCTACAAGCTTCACGAACTCTCCACCCAAGCAACCGCGACCTCGAATCCGTCGCAATGGCTGCCACGCGCGGTAAGACTGCCACAATCGGGTCCGTCGATTGGATCAGCGAAGAGAGACGCAACGCCAGCGACCTCATCACCCAGGAGCTCGAGGACTTTGGCTTCTCTGTCCGCAACGAGCTGGAATGGCTCCAGGAGCACATGGCCGACATCTTTGCGTACAATGGCCAGTAAGTATCCCCCGCACTTGCTTGACACAGCAATTTAACTGACACCTGCACTAGGAGCAATCTCGATGTATTCAAGACGCCTGGAAAGCTGCGAGGCAAGACGCCTCGCGCGACGCGCAAGAAGCCGGCAGAGACGCGTCAAGTAAAACTACCTATACAATTCTGCAATAAGCACAACACTAACGATGAGCAGCCTCTCGGTGACATCTTTGCCGGGAACTCGCAGCCCCGCCGTCCGAGCCCCGCCCACCAGAGTCTCCAAAATGCCCTCCAAAAGAACCTTGCCAAGGCAAAGTTCAATATAGCAGAAGATGCTCATAGTCCCACTAGACAACAATCCCCACCAATACGCTCCCCAGAACCTCTGCGTCTGGTTAAGCAGAACCAGTCTCACAATCAAACCGAATCGACGCTCGACACTGTCGAAGATGATGGGTCCGTCATACACCATGACCTCTACAAAGCCAGCGACAATTCAGACCACAGAAGAGCGGTTGATAGCGATGATCCCGATTTCTCTGTATCATCAGATATCCGTGGAGCAGGATTTCAGTCAGACTCCAACTCGGCTCAAGATGGGACGGTTTCCCATCACAATATCTCCAAATTTCCCCAACACACACGCACCGTCTCCGAAGATGACTTAGTCATGGACAGCGATAAGCTCGCTTTCTTTGGATCTTCTTGCCTCCAAGGAACCATGCTTCAACCTGACTCTAGCACGGCTCAAGAACCACGACGACTGATTTCAGACGATGAGGTAGTCACGGATAGCGATAAGCACGCATTCCTTGGATCATCATGCTCCCATGGAACTGGAGTTCAACCTGACGCCGACTCACCTCAAGGTGATACTATTATTCATCACAATGTTGAAGAATCTTCTCAGCTTCCTCGCACGCATGGGCTAGTCTTTGATAGCAATAAGACTGATTTCTCTGCATCTGCAGGGCTCCATGGAACTGAATATCAAGATAACGCTAGTTCAGTTCAAGATCGGACGGTCGAAACAGAAGACGCTATGGATATCGCTGTAGACCATGAGGACACTGTTGTCCACCACAACATGGAAGATCAGATGGATATCGACGACGATGTTCGCTCCCCATCAGATGGGTCCAGTCCGGTGAAACCGCTTGTGAGAAAGAGCAGTCTCACTTTTGCATCCCTCCCGGCACGCGAGCCCTTCCTACCAAAGAAGAGCATGGGCAATCGTGTCTCTCGTACGAGTCACATTGACCAAAATAAAGCAAGTCATAGCCAGATGGACAGATTTACTGGTGGAAAGAGTCTGGGAGGTTCTCAGATGACACAAGCCGCGGAAACCCATGCTCGGGACGAGATGGATGTGGACGAAGAGCAACCGCGACGAGAAGAGTATGAGACGACCAAAACACACAACAAGACATCCACGCAGCGTCTGACTGAACGTATCAATTTGCTGAAGCAGCAGAGGGGCATGACAACGAATCACCACTCCGCAGCAACGCAGTCGTCGCAGCCTCTCAGCCTTCCAGCATCTCAAAATTCTCAGCCCTCACAACCAGCCCAGCCGACGTATCCCCAGCTACTTCCCGCAAAAACTGGCAATACGGACGACGATGACGACGATGACTGGATCTCCCCCATCCGAACAGTTGCACCACCTCCAAACCCAGCTCGACCTGTTTTTAGCAAGAGCTACTCAGTCGATATTCGTCCAACGCCAAAGGAGCCAGTGTTTCCCAAGGCAATCTCAGTATCGAATCCTGACTTTTCTGCTGCCGTCGGGTCAACCACGCCTGCCGGCTCTCCAACTAGTAAGCGATACATGGATGCTCCCCTCAGCGCTTCAAAGGCCAAGTTCTATTCGGCTCTCCGTGCTGCTAAGGAGAAGATCATTGGATCTAGCGCGACCAGTGCTCAAGTCAAACTTGATGCCCTCATTGAAGGCCCCATGCGCCCAAAGCAGCCTGAGAAGCAGCAAAATCACGAGGCTTCGCAAGAAATTCTCAATGCTGAACGCGAAAAAATGAAGGAAGTGGCAGCCAAAGAAAAGCTCATGGCGGAAAAACAAAAAAGACTCCTAGAGCGACAGGAGGCCCAGTTCAAACAGCTGCGCGAAAATGAAAAGTTGAAGGCATCTGCCCACTACTTGAAGACGAAGGCCTCATCGAAAACACCATTGAATATGCCTTCCCAACAGAGCCTCAGATCTGGTGTCAATACAGCTGCGGAAGACGAAATGCCACCCCCACCTCCACCGAAAAGTCTCCTGCCGACTGGTGCAAGCCAAAAACTGAGAGAACCCAAAAGACTGGTCAAGGCCCCTAGCAAAGATGCACTACCAAAGACCAAACCTCAAAAGATCATGGTCAATCTCAAGCATTATGGCCAAGCCCCCCCTGTTGCTGCCCCCAAGGCCGCTCCGCCTGCAGCTTCTAGAGCTCCACCAGTCCCCACAAAATCGGTTGCCCCTACACCAAAGC
>JAAZQE010000539.1:0-20623 GCA_013620735.1 Clavariopsis aquatica | reverse complement strand
ACCACCCGCTTATAAACTACGTTATAGGTGGCTCATTCGTGCTGTGGCTTATTGCCCTTTGGGCTTCTCCTGCCCTTGCGCCTTTATTCCAGGACAACTGTATTCGTCATTTGCACGTTGCTCAATTTTCCAAACAACTCAATTCACGGGGTTGAGTATTATGGTGCTTGCTAGTCTTGTGAGAAAAGACTATACCCTCTGTGTCATTTCGATGAATTTAAGTAAGAACTTTCGACATAACACAGAATCACTAACATCTTTTCCAAATGAATACGTCCGCGGCCGAAAGCATCCTAATCCAATCTCAGGATTAAGCGCAAAGTTGCTCATCGAAGATGAAGACCTTGTGTAAGCGCATGCCTTGGCTCTTCTCGGCCGAGGAATTGACAGTTTCCCGACGGAAAAGTTGGATGGGATCAATACGAACATTCTTAATATTCGTTGTATTAGAGGATGCCTTAGCAATTTGCGAACAAGGAGTCAAATCCGCAGACCGACTAGTGAAAGAGGTATTCTATGCTGCTTACATTCGTGCGAGTGGCCATCTAGATATAAATCATGAATACGCCCATTTTCACTAACTCCTATCAAGACGTTTTTCTACTACAGGATGCATATATTCTCGGTGTCTCCAAAATTAATCATGTTAATCCCAAAGTTCTCAATCATCGTACTTGCAATGAGTTCCCCGACGGTGGCTGATCCTAGCCATGACTACACTGGCAAGAATCAGACACAAACCATTGCCAACATAATCCTCCCTTCAACCCCAACTATCACCAAAGCTTTGAGGTTTGCTCGTGCCAACATGGATGATCACACGTACAACCATGTCGTTCGTTCGTGGCTCACGGCTCAAGCCTCGCTTTCTCACTTACCCGCTTCAATTCAAGAAGGGGTGGACACTGAAGTCCTTGCTGTATCTAGTATTCTGCATGACCTTGGATGGTCCAACAACTCGGCCCTAATCACTTCCAACCGACGTTTTGAAGTTGACGGAGCAGAAGTGGCTAGGGACTTTTTGAAACGGGAGGGTGAGGAAGATTGGAACGATCGCCGCATTCAACTTGTTTGGGACGCTATCGCGCTGCACACGACCCGGGACATCAACTTGTACAAAGAGCGCGAAGTGTGGCTTACCAGTCTTGGCATTCTCGCTGAATTGGTCGGACCGGAGGTTGCAATTAAGAATTTTGGTGCTGGTAGGGTTGCTATTAAACAGGAGGAGTGGGATGGTATTGCCACTGTGTTTCCTAGGAAAGGATTGAGAGAGTTTTTCAAAGGCGTGATGATAGGATTGTGTGCGTCCAAGCCAGCGACTACATATCAGAATTTTGTTGGTGATTATGGGGAACGGTATCTGGCGAATTATTCCAGGGAGGGAAAGAAGGTTATCGAATTTATGGATGCAAACATGTTAGACTAAGATAGAGTACAGCTGTTTGGCAGTATGGAAAAGGTAAGAGTGGGAATAGAAAGGTGACCTGCTTGCCACTATTAAAAAATAGGCGTCTTGGATAAGGAGCCTGCCATGAAAGGAATTGATTGCGTATACATTTTCTATGAGGTGGAGAGAGATAGAGGCAAACGTGCTTCCCATCGCCTCCACATCTTTCTATAATAGATACAATAAGAATATGTGGGTATTTCATAGATACTTCGTCTATGGAGCGGTTGGCGCGACAGTTGTAGTAGTGACGTCCACACAGTTTACTCCGGCCGGATCAACAGTAAGCTGAGCTGCACTATCATGGCCACTTTGGCATGCCGTTCCAGAAACCAACTGGTTGTTGACAATGCTCACGGGTGCAAAGTTTGCCCCAGCACAATCTTGCGCTAGAAATGTTGTTCCATTGAACCCGACACAGGCATCAACTCCAACAAGATCCTGGCGAAAGCCCGCAGTGAAGCTGCGCTGAACGAGGAGGACATTGACGCCATTAAGCGTTGAAGGTGTAACTTGACGGTCGGCGGCGGTATTTACACATGCTGCATCGACCATTTCCCCTGTGTAGCATTAGTACCTGTTTCACGGGTTCGAGTGGTATGTGGTAATTACCGTTGTTCCGGAATGTGAGGCATTCGTTCCCTGGGACTCCACCAACTTCCTTGAGCACCAGCGTTGATGCTCCACGAGTGACAGTGCCACCGGCTGTCACGCCGGTTGCTCCGCCTGCCACTCCCGTTGCGGCACTTCCTGTAGCGGGAGCTGCCACTGGCGCCTAATCAAACTATCAGCATCTTGAACAAGAAATACATAATGTAAGAACTCACGGCGATGGCCACAGCCGCTGCTGCCGTCTTTGATTTATTCCTACGAGGCGCAGCCGACACCGAAGCGTAGAGAGCGAACGAGGCGACAAGAAAAGCAAATGATTTCATCTTAAAGACTTGGAGTAAAAAGGCAATCGAATAATGATCGTGAGGACTAGAAATGAAACGAGAGGAAAATTATGTCAAGCAAATAAATGGACCGGCCTGGAGAAGTGAAAGAAAGAATAGGATGCAGACGACCTGGGGAGAGAACCCTTCAATTATGTATCTATTCACAAAGGAACCTAAATAACCAATGCTACAAAGTACTGGCCGATCATACTCGTTCAATGGTGTGGTGATGATCATACTCCCGCACGGGAGAACAAGAGACGAGCTATCTACAATTAGTTTAGCGGGTTGACCATTTCTGACCGAGGTTCCTCAATTTCACGGCATTTGAACATTGATCTTGATCTAGCGTTTTCGTTGTGTCATGAAACTCGTTAAAAGAAGAGAGTAAGAGAGGTATTTTTGATTAGAAAAGATCATGGAAGGCAGTTCTATCCTAATGACGCCGAAAAGAAGGGTTCTGAAACAGGGGTCAGGTTTTGAACACTGTCAGTGCGGGTTTAGGACCTTCGGTTAAGGACCCGGGTTGGGGAGTAGCGCTGCATCAACATCTCGCCATCAAGTAGTTTATATAATGGCAGGTGATTTAAAGGTACATTTGATCCTCTTGTCCATTGGAAAACACAATGTCTTGTTCACTAGTTGAAACTCACCTATAGGTGTCATTTTTTGCAAGATATGGGGAAGTACGATATCTAGGTACCAGAGGAATGTTGCGAGCGTGGTGTAGAAGACAATCCGGTTTAGGCGCATCTAGTTGGTGCTTCTTATGAGACCATATCGATGACCAAAACAGTAGATAAAACGATTGATAGAGTCTCACATATCCCATTCAACATTCGGGCAAGAAAAAATCTTCTTGGTGGGCCTTGGTGTTTGGAGGTGACTCTTTTCCTAAAGGCAATACTGCTACTGTTAAGGAGCGGAATGCGGAATTGAAATACGTAGGATGTGGGAGTTTTTATCTCTGCTACTTGTAAACGCAAGGTTTTCTAGAGATAGCCATATCCAATACCCTATAGAATTATCTCTCATAATTGTACAAAATGGATGCTTTCTTTAATAAAGTAGAATATACAAATTGACTTGGTGCTATATTTAACAATCCAGTCTTTTAAAATTTAGCAAATGCCAACTCATACGCAAAACCAACCGTCAACTTCCCATGCTCAATCATGTGATCAAAACTCAGTTTGTCAATCGTATCATTCGCTGAGTGGATTGCCTTGTTGTCATTCTCGAATGCGGACTCGAACACAAAGGCAGATGGATATCCTGCCTTGGATGCAGATCCATGATCTGAGCAAGCGTATCCGCACTTACTCTCCACGTATGGAATAGTGGTATACTGGAATGGAGTCAGTGTATGAGAGATCAAATTTCACCTACTATGGAGCTTGTACAAAGCACTGAACGAGGAATAGACCAGAGATGATTGAACTTACAGCCTTAGCAACAATCTTCACAAACTGTGTGAGCGCCGCATCCACATAATCGACAATGATACCAAAGCTCTCCGGCTTCCCGGCGTTAAGAGTGCCCTGGATGTACCCAGTCATGTCCTGCGCTAGCATAGCCTTCACAACTCTTCCTTCCTTCTGATACGCGCTGAAAATGGCCTGGGACCCGAGCAGCCCTACTTCCTCAGCAGCATACCAATGGAACTCGATAGTGTTTGGTGCTTGTCCGCTGGCAATTTTTGGGTCGGCAAGGAGAACGCGGAAGGCCTCGAGGATAGTGATAGAGCCAGACCCATTATCGTCAGCACCAGGTGCACGCGCTGTCTTTTGGTCTTGTGCGTCCCAATTTACACTGTCTTGGTGGCCTCCGAGGACGATTGTGGCATTGCTTAGGCCCGGTATTGTAGCGATAATGCTTGGTTGAGGGAACGTGTGTGCGAATGGCTTCGCCGTGGCTCCTTTAGCGTTAGACGCAGCAATGATGGCGTTGATCTGGCCTAGCAGCCAGGCAGACGAGTCCACTCCGGTTTGTGCGGTATAAAACCGGTTATTGAAATTCGTGAAGGTCTCGAGAGTGGAGCGCATGTTGGCCTTGGACAACTGAGCAATCAGTGGCGCAACCGAGTCTTGGTGTGTGATGATGCTGGGATATGTCACTGCCGCAACTTCATCGAGTACTGTGATTACATCTTCATTGCCTGTGATATCAAAGAAATTTATTCCTTGCTATCATTATCGGGTAAGTTTGATGCCCTTAGTCAAGTTGGGGATGCGTAAAGTACCTTTTTCAACTCTCCCTTCTGTGCTTCTGTGACCAGGGTCGTCTCTCCAGGCGCTGTTTCAATGGTGTACAGTTTCTCAGATGTTGTTGCAGTAACATCGCGAGGAATTGTGAGACCGAGAGCAGAGGAAGCGGAGAGAATTAGGTACGAGTGGGAAAGCTTCATCTTGAATGTCCAGAGCCTACGATTGGCGTAAAGAAGAAGTACAGTAAGGCAGAACTTTGCGTTTCTACACCGGTCTTGATGCAAAGTGCAACGCAAAGATTCTCACGCCCTTCTCTTATATGCTCAAGTCTCCACATATTCTGCCCAAACCGTCAACCGAGGGCGATGCAATTGCACGTACCATTTTGTAAAGTCTTGACTCTTTCCTATCTGGAACGGGCATGAGGCGTGACCTTCCTACAATATATCTTCCATACAACCCCTTCATTTATTTCGCGTGGTGATCCTGGAAGCCGATCGTCGAGTTTGTGGAAACAGCCGGTGAGCTGATTTACCTTCCTATTCGGGCACTCCCTTGCGACTACTGGTCTGGTTGATGCCACCTCACTCTATATTACACCAATTAGAGCGAAGGATTTGCAAAGGAGAAGTCGTGCCCGTTTCTCAGCGATTTTTCTTCCCGCCTGTATCGGATATGCTATAATCAATTCGGAGATCAGGCAGCATTTTTCTTCATTCCGCTTCGGGTCCATCTTTGCGGGTAGAGATCACCTGCATAATGTAGGCTAGGTCATTACTAGACAAACCTCTTACTCCCCGACTTAGAAAATCATGATACTTTTATAAATCCTTGTAGTGAAGGCCGGCATGTTCTAGAAACGCTTCGAAGTCTTCATTCCACTTTGATTTTCCCAAGATTGTCTGTGTATTCAGTCGTGCACAATCTGAATAAATCATGCCGATTGGTTGCACCTTTGATTTCATGGATGATGCACATCTTCGAGAACCCTCTCCTGCGTATAGCATCTACGTAGCAAATATTTCTGCTAGAGAATAGCGTGCAGAAAGTAATACAAACTATCGCCGAGTAAGCAGAAGATGCGTGAAGCCAAGCATCCTCATGTACAATTTGATTAGCGGTAGTACATTTAGGGAAACTTAATCTTCGCTAAAGAGATCTACATTAATTACTAGGTTCCTGAGTAGTCTTTAAGGGCGATGGGACATCTACTGTTGAGCCTCGAATCCAGTGTGTAAAAGCCGTACAGATATGATTTGATATTTTGACGTCTGGCTGTCGAGCTGTGAGAGACAGTAGATTAGTGTGAATAAATCTTACTTGTAGTTCCCCTTGGGCGGCTTTCGAGTGCACGTTCTCCCTGCCAAACCTGGGCAGCGGCTGCCCATGATCCATATTAGAATTAGAGTTGGTGTAGACTGTCACTTATCCTACATCATCCCTAAGCCAATAATCGTGAATATTTTTCGGAGACACTATTTCCAAAAAGCTCCATATTCACCGTGAGTTCTATTTCTTGGTAATGTCAGATTTTGGGGGAGATGAATGCATTCAAATTGGATATAGTGCCAACAGACAACATGCCTGAATCTCCGAATCCTTCGTTTCTACTTGTGAACTACTTTCCTTACAGATACAATTCATGACACCACTCAAATTTTTTATATTCCTTGTCGATATCCCAAGCTGAACCGAAAGGTTTCAATTACATACACGTACACCAAATCGAAATTTCGATCAAGAGTATGGTTAATTATGTCGTGCATCGTATCCTGGTTGAAGACGCAGTTAAATATTGAGAAGCTGCCTAGTTGGTGGAAAGCTACTTGTTGGTTTCAGTTCTGAGGTTGATTGTCATGTTTGTATGTAAAAAAGGTAAAGTTACTAGACAGACAACATTTTCATATGCGCGCGGAAATCACGTGATGGGGGTTATATTTGATGAGTGAGATGCATAAGCTTTATGTGGAAAATTGTGTTTCCAACGGTTTCCTGAAAATGAATCCAAGAAATGCTGTCATGATTGAAACAAATGCAAGTCCCCAATGATCCGAAAATGACAATAAGAAAAGAGAGCTTTTCTCTGATCACGTGATTGGCTCGATGAAACAAGATTCTGGGCATCAACCCCAACTGTGTAAATCATTTCATTTGCAGCGTTGGTAGGAACTCCAGGGCGCCTACATATATATGAATATGGCGAATAGGACATGACAAAGAAGTGTGAAAACCACACGCCAGGTCATGCTTGTCCCTGAAAGAACCTAATGATTGATATTGGGATCGGGAAAAATCAATTGTAACAATGAATAACCCGTTATATTATAGAGAAAGCTTTTTTGGAAGGGAGATGTTAAGTTCTGAGATAAGGATTATTATAGTGGTGATCACAAAACCCATACGAGACTAGATATTGTCCATCGTGTAAATGCTAGTACCATCTGCTAGGGTAGAGTGCAAAACACCCTGGCTTAGGCTTTAAACCAACTGAAATCTCTAATACACTTCCACTTATAAGTGCTTTATTTAAAAAGTACTACTTTGCAACTATCCCCAAATGATTTTGTGGGCGGGCATATTTCTGCATAGGGCGTCTGTAAATGGTTTGTCCTAAGTATAATGCAGTTTTTAGCGGCATAACTGTCGCTTGTCAGCCATGGGACTGTTTGGCTACACGGCACCACTCATTGAACCTAGTCTAAGTGCCAAAGTAGGCTATGCGTTCTCAAATTTTTCGCCGGCTCAAGGCGCACAGCAATATTGAAAAATTCCATATCCGCTAAACCAACCTTCTCCAGAAAATTGAGAAACTCCGAGTGTTCTTCCGGATTCTCATCAGCTCCGATGGTGGTTGGGCTCTTCGCCAACCATGGTTCCCACGCAGATTCTTTTAGGAGTATTTTGATAAAAGGCCGAGACCTCCAGCAGAAACGATGGCTTATATACACCCCGGTGAGAAGGCCTTCAGCGAGTTGGTATGATCCGATTGAATTGAATTTTGCTAGAAGCTTATTCAGTGCAACTGTTTCGTCTAGCCCATACTTCCCGATCTTCTCAAATTTGCAGATCAGGCTAGGGGCTCGCATGCACAGTTGGATGAAAGGGAGAATGTCCATCACTAGCAGCTCAGGATAGTTGTCATAGTTAACCCAATGAAGCAAAGGGTTAATCAAAATATTTCCTTTGTAATTCTCAATTGAGGTGAGGTCGTTTGTTTCGAAGACTTGATCCATTAGATAGAAGTCGTTCATGTAGGACTGCAAATCTCGAATGTGAATCCTAACTTGAGTCGCAGCTTGGTACATCGGCATGAATTCGCAACGCAATTGGTGGCAGACTTGAGTCAGACTCTTATACATTCTGACTGGCTTTCGGCGATGAGCAGGTTTGGACGGGGTATCGCCTCGGACGATAGTGGTCCTGGAACCATAGTCCCTCTTGCATTGAGTTGGCAAGTAGAGATCTATAGGCTTCTTTGCTTCAATGCACAGTTCGTAGATCTGATTTCGCGCTTCTGTGGAGAAAGGTTAGCCTCCATGTTTCCTTTTGTGATGAAATATCGATGCTCACCGCCTGGCAAACTAAAAAATCCTATCTTCTTCTTAGGAGCATGGCCGGCTTCAGGTTCACTTCTAAGAGTCCTCGTTTTCTTCACCGGAGGTAAGTCGGGTTTTATTTGAACCGCTCCGGAACCGCAGTCGATGGTACTTCGAGTACTTTTTGTATTAGTGTTTGTTAGCTTGGATCTTCACGGACTAGAACTAGTAATTCACATACACCATTGCAATATCCTCTCTCCCTTGCGTTTGGCGTGATTGTAGTTCAGTGGTGAAATTGGGTGGTGGATTCGGCCAAACGGTTTGCGACAGTGGTCGTTGTTTACATTTACATTAAAGTTTCGTAAAGACTTTTCTGTTGAGGTTGTTCAGATTGAATGTCCCAAAAGTTCGCTTAACGTCCAATAAACAGCTTTCCTTCTCGGGCAGTATATGTTGCCCTGGCTAACCTAGAAATCAAGCTATTGCCATGGATTCAGCGAATCAGTCTAAAAGAATGCCGTATAACTATGTAATTACCTTCCCCTAATTATGCCGCGCCGCTACAGGGTGCAAAATAGCGCCTCTTTGCTGAGCAATCAACAACTCGCTTCGCTAGACTAAGGCCGTATTCGGCAGGAGTTCAATGCAACCACAGATTGCCTTTATAGGAAGTGTAGAACGCAGACAATTGATCGGATGGCATGTGGATAGTATCACGAGCGGAGTGGATTTGTTCGAGGAACCCTGGTTTCGCAGTGACGAATCTTAGGATTTGATCATAGAGGCTTTACAATTGGTCCCCTTATAGGTTGTATACGCTCGGGCCTATGCATATATACCCTGGATGTCTAAAACTATTGTCTAACCCAGTGGAAGTTAATGGATAAGTACAAGATATGACCTAGATATGTGGCCATCATTGACACTATAGCAAAAAGTGAACACATACGAAGCTCGGCTCGTCGGTGCGAAGTCATTTAGTCAAGAATTGAAAGAGTATAGAATAAATATGAGGAACTACGTGGTTTCATACCAACTCGTATTTGAAGGGGTGGAATGTCTAAAAGGAACCGACGTAGGTTGAAGCACTACGAGCTAGCTACATCTTACTGCTTATGAAACTTTTGGAGATGTAGTTGCCGCTACTTATAAATTAGAAAAGTAATACGAAGGTTAAGCAGTAGCAACTACATTATTGTACACAGAATGACCTGTATAATGAGGTCTATATCCACTTTTTGCTGTGTCCAAAATTTCTAACTTTTTACCCGATGGTAAATTTGTCGTTAATTATGATATAGTAACCATGTCGTTGAATATAGTTGGACTAGATGCAAAATGAATTGATTTCTCTCCGTTGGGAAATAATAATAGTTAAAAAGATGTCAGATGATATGTACTAAATCCCACCTATTATAATCATACAAGATAAATAAAAATGAAGTTTTTACTTCGCAGGAGATTCTACACGTAGTATATTAGGGCTTTTAGTCAGGGTAGTAGGAAATTAATTGAGCCAACGTAACTGAACATCTTGGGATAGAATAGAGGGCGCATCTGATGCGAGTCACGTGATTATTATTCACAATTCAAATTTCATACCCAGAGCCAAGGAGCACCACGTGATGTCACTTTTGTTGATGAACTTTGCGCTTCCAGCCAAGGGTGGTTTAGTGAAAGTAATTTTGTAGGACGGGCGCTGTCAGCGCGTATATATTTTCCTGAGTATTTCATTATCCTACCTACACATCGGAATGAGGAGATTAAGTGGCTGGCAAAAATGGGATGGAGAGCAATTGTGCCTCTTCGTATAAAGCAAGATTGAGGTTAGATTCTTTGGCCACAATATTCGAAAAAGCCCAGAACGATATGGAATCAGCCATAACTGGGCAGGCGAATTTATAAGGTGCTAGAATGTGAAACTGTCACAGTTCCCCATGGAGATATATCTCGTGATCGCGGAGATGGATAAAATTGACATGGACCCCGAGTTCTCGTAACGTGGAAATACAAAGGGGTTCGATCCGCTTCCTTCCCACCATACATAGCCGAACTCAGGGGAGGAGCGAGATGCCTTCCTGGCTGTCTCCAAAGGACTGACGGCTAGAATTGGAACTGTATAGGATGACCCAGGTTCAACTTGTAACCATCATAATTTGCATCTCGCAGCCATGGTCGCGCCACTTGATTCCGTTGATAATTGGTGAGGAAGGTCGAGGCGATATGAGCGTCGCTAAATTAAATCATCGGGAACGCTAAGACGGGCGACCCGCGTGGACCCTGCAACTTGGTCGGGGATAATTTGGGGGTTTAAGCAAGTTTGGTTGTGCAGAATCGACGTTGACCGAAGGACCTTGCGAGGACGGGGTCTATCCTCGACCCGTCGGATCTGGCCCCGATAGTGGGAAACGCTCGGGAATGCCCGAAACGTGGTTCGACAAGCAACACACATGTTATTTCTGGATGCATTGAATCATGTTCGGCGCAGCACGTAAATTTGCAGGTGGGTACAAAAGTGTCAAACAAGGTGGGCATTTAATGCACGAATGCCTGGGAGCCTGTCCAGCCCTGTGGCTACACCTACTTGAAACACCCGATCGGGAAACGGGCTGTTTCTGCAAAGCTTGTCCCACTTTATCTCTACCGCACTGCTCACTCTCACGCCCACTGCTGCTGCGGCTCTGCGGGCACACGCTGCACTAGCCTCCCAATGGCTTGTTTTGTTTAAATTCACACGCGTCGCCTTCGTCGTCAAACCTCACAGGCCCAAATCTTCTAGAAACGCATAAGTATGTCAAGAACGCCCAGACTCGATCTGTTTTATCCTCCGGTATTATAAGGCTTCTCTTATACGCCCTCGGTCGTTATCACTGGAACGGTGTTTCGGTCGCATAAGCCCGCGCGTTTGCGTGCCACGGCCTGATTCCCTCATGTCCGATCGATCGACCAATCACCAACTAACCATGAGAATTTCTGTATGCCCGTTTCACAGCTGCTGTGGCTTTATCCTATGTGTAGGAGAGGATGCTTTGGCTTACAGGAAATATGAGTAGATTTCGTGGGAGAGAAAGGCAATATGGGGCGACTGCTAATCCGCTGGGAGACAGAATGCCCACTTCTCCTCTTTGGATAACCAAGCTGAGTGTCGTCGACACCTGGTGCACAGGAAAGGAAGACCTTGCCTCGTCAGAGTGTCCACTGCATGACGTGGCGTATCCATCACGTGTGCTCCACTCTACTCCTCTATCGCGGACATTAGCTTTTGTGCGTGCGCCACTTGCACAGCTCAAGCTGCGTGGGGCCATGATAGGGATGTGGACCGCGTTATGCCATCCCTCCATATCCAACCAACATAAACAAAATCCTCCAGTATACATATAGAGATCCGAAGCCGCCTTGATCATGGCATCCTTCCTTGGCATCAATCCCTTCGGTACTGTTTCCTTGCTGTGCTGTTTTGTTTCCATCTTTCCTCTCTACTTTTGTTTCTGTTTCTTCTTTTGTTTCTTTGGTACCAGCATACCACCTTCGCTGTGCTGGGCGCGGTCGTTACCTTTCCATCTTTCCCCCAATGCCTTCGAACTTACATACACAAACCTCGAGAATGTCTCGATGGAACCCTAACCGCCAGACCATCTGGCCCAACCCAAATGATATGGAACTAGAACAGCAATGGCTAGAACGACCTCAATTCCCTCAATCGCAGAAGCGGTGGACGGGTGCATTCGATAATGAGGCTCGGGCGTCCCGCATGAGCTTTATGGTCGGGAATACACTGTTACCCAAGGCAAATTCTACAGAACAACGCTGGCACGGAGCTCGACCAGCCAACCGAAGTACATGGATATCGCCACTCCAACATTCAGAATCGCAGGAGCGTATTTGGCAAGGAGAATTCGATGTGGAGCGTAGGCCATCATTCACTTCTCACTTGTCGATAGATTTTGAAAAAGTGAAGAGGCGGGATACATTGAGGAAGGAGCAACTCGCACAAGCGGATGGAGGCTTGATAGCAAAAGAGGTATTGGAGTACCACTTTGATGGCTGTGGGACCAAGAGCGATCCTTACCTGGCTCACTGGATACCGAATGACCCTGGTAACCCCATGGAGTTCAGCGCTGGAAAGAAGTGGACCAATGCTATGATCCTAGCCTTCGCGATCTTTATGGTGTCTATTGCCTCTTCCGGCTTCTCACAGGGTGTGTATTCTCCCGAGGATAAACTACATAACGCTAACCTTCCTCAGGCACTGAAGATCTCAAGTCAGAATTTCACGTTAGCCAGACAATCGCTCTACTCACAACCTCAACCTTCGTATTGGGCTTTGCCGTCGGTGCTCTCGTCCTCTCACCCCTCAGCGAGCTATACGGCCGCCGCGAACTTTACATTTTGACCTTTGGTGCCTTCGTTGGCCTTAGTGGTGGCACATACTTCTCATCCTCAATGGTTACAGTTCTTATTCTCCGCTTCCTGGGTGGGGTTGCCGGATCATTCACCCAAGCTGTTGCTCCTGCTGTTGTGGCGGATATGTTCGATGCACAGCAACGAGGTATGGTTCTCAGCATCTACACCCTTGCTGGACTTATGGGGCAGAACCTTGGCCCTATTATATGTGGTTTCCTTGACGCTGCTTATGGATGGAGGGCCATCTCCCTGCTAATCACGGCGTGCTCCCTTCCAGCTTGGATCGTTCTCAGCTTCACCTTCCCCGAGACCTACGCCCCCGTCTTACTCCAGCGCCGCGCCAAACTGCTCTCGGAGATTCTGGGTAAGACTTACGCCGTGGAGGGTATCGGAGAAGCCAAAACCATTGGACAGCAACTCAGGATCAGCACTCTACGCCCATGGATCATTCTCATCTATGAGCCCATTGTCACTCTTCTCAGCCTCTTTCTCTCTGTTGTCCATGGCACTCTCTTCCTTTTGTTCGCTGCATACCCCGTTGTCTTCCAGAAAACTCGCGGCTGGCGTCAAGGCATTGCTAGTCTTCCTTTTCTTGCTATCTGTCTCGGCATTATTTTCTCCCTTCTTTATGTCGCCCTTGTTGACCAAAAACGTTATGCCAAAGTTGTTGAGAAGAATAACGGCTCGGCACCACCTGAGGCTCGTCTTCCTCCAGCAATGCTCGGCGCTGCGGCTCTTCCAATTGGCCTCTTTTGGTTCGCGTGGTCTAACGACCCTTCCGTGTTCTGGCTCGTCTCCGTCAGTGCAGGCACACTCTTCGGTTTTGGTATGGTATTACTCTACATGAGTTTGACCAACTACATCGTCGACGCCTACCTTGGCTATGCGGCTTCCGCTCTTGCTGCTAGCACTGTGCTGCGCTCTATTGCTGGCGCCGTCTTTCCTTTATTCACAGCGAAAATGTACACCTCGTTAGGTATTCACTGGGCTTCTAGTATTCCCGGATTTCTCGCATTGGTTTTTGTGCCATGTCTGGTTGCATTCTACAAGCATGGGCATATTATTCGGAGTAAGACTAGATTTGGGCAGGAGGCTGCTAAGTTGGCTGCCTCAATGCAAGGTGCTAAATAATTGTGTGCCTTTGTAGTGTGTGTTTTCTTTTTCAAAAGTGCTGGTGTCACATTGTGCCATATACCCAACCTTCGTTTGTATATATTAGACTTGTCTTCGGACGGCAAATAGAGTTTCAAAAGATAGAGACGCCCATAGATCGATATCCTCTTCTCAAGAGTTTTTCGCAACGCTGACTCAAATTGTTCGATTGTCACTAATGAGAAAGGTTATTGTTGTTGAGGTAGGATGGATAGTCCTTTAAAGATGGATATGAGGCATCGAGCCTCAATGTGATGTAGCGAATTCCAACCAAGCCACATTCATCATAATAACCCAATAGCATGGGTTTCAAGACAACGATTGACAGGAATGGAAAGGTCTTTGAAAATGCGCACTAACTTGAACAAAATAGCCCTGGTCGAACAGTGGGATGATTGGTGTCCTAGCGTTCAATATCTAGACCCTAATGTAGAGATAATAAGGCCGAGGGCACACAGAGAGCATAGTATGAAATCCTCCTCGTGACAATAGCGACTGTCAAAGTGAAACCCTCGCTTCCCAACTTCTAGATTTGCAGTTGAGGAATTTATTCACTGTTCTAGATTTGCCCCTAAAATAAGCCCTAGGGGTTGAATGAAGGGTTTTATGCTCGCTTCTCATTGGCCTTTCTCAACTTCAACACAGTCTCCAAATGGCCGATACCGAGGCACTCATCATACTTACTCGCCAATAACTGCGCCGTCTTTAATACATTCTTAATCTGTCGTCCATTCAATTGCACTTTTGCTAATCGATCCAATTCAGCATGAGTGAACTTTCCAACACTAGAATCACGCATCTCGTAGCAGCGCTCTAAGAAGGTAGACCAGACCTGGCGGCGCGAGGCCTTGTCTAGTTCATTGTACTGTAGAGTAAGGTGGATGCGGGACTCAAATGCGGCATCCATGTTGTCGACACGATTGGTTGTTAGGAACATGATGCCTTGGAAGTATTCGAGCTGGCGCAAGAAGATGGAGATTAGTTTGTTGCGGTCGAGATCAGTGGTGCTGCGGGCTTCGAGGTAGACATCAGCCTCATCGAGGAGGAGCACTGATATGAACATTAGCATTATTTGAAAAATTGTTTCTGATCAAAGGCTTACCAGCATTCCACTTGGAGCACATCTCTAAGATATTGTTTAATGATTTCTCCAGCTCCAGGGGCTTTGAGCCCAAGTCAGTCGCACCAATAGAAATCAGCGGCACTGTCATAGCCTCAGCCACACTCTCTGCAGTAAGAGTCTTGCCCACTCCAGGAGGGCCACATAAAAGCATGATTATACCCTTGCCCTTCCCTTGGATGAAATCATCAAAGTGCCCACGATTCTTGGCCTGTGACTCTGCAAATGCAAGGATAAGATCCTTTTGCTCCTGTGGGGCGACCAGAGACTGGAATGCAGCTTTATCCCAGACAATATCTTTGACATTGTCAATATTAAACGTCAGCCACTGCTTGTCGCGGGGTGAGTAGCCGCGGACTCGGTGAGTGGCCAGAAGAAGCTGCTCTTCGGTCAGGGTGGACCGAGTGCCCTCTTGAATTGTGGGAACCTTCCCCATCACTGGTTCTTGTATTCTTAGGTTCTCAAGAATGACGCAGTCTTCTTCCCCAGATTCCTCCGCGTCGGGTTCGGGAAGCATCGCGTCATCGGCATCAGTAGCAAAATCGAGTTCCTCGAGCGCTAATTTATTTTTGTACAATGCAAAGGAAGCACCATCGATGATGATCCGATCGTTGATTTTGTACTTCGCAGAGACGCCCTTTTTTCCTGGAGCGGTAGCCATACCCTCGTAGGCAACAAAGTGGAAGCCTTTGAAGGCTTCCAACTTGCGGCCTCGTTCTATCAATCTCTGTTTTAGCTCTGGCACATTTTTGTGGAATTCGAGAGGATATGCGTTCAGTTTTGTGATCTTGATCGTCCCAGGAAACTTTCGAAGTTCTAGCGAACCTTTCATCATTCCAAATTTCTCGCCATCGAAGTCTACGTGCTGGATCTGCAGCTTATACCTCCCGCGTTGTTGTGCGTTGTCGAACTCTGCACGATTGAGTTTGTACACACGGTCGCAACCAGATTTCTTCGTGCAGATCTTAGATCCAGGTTCGAACAGAGTCCAAATGAGATCCCAGCTTATGACACCGTGCTTGACAAAGTCTTCTGTCTTCTCTAGAATGTAACCTAACTCTTCTTGTAATATCTTGTACAGTAGCTTCAAATGGGCAACAGCAAGCTCTGTCTCCTTTGAATCACCGAATTCACCACCCGCCGCCAGCTCTTTACGCAGACTCTCCAACTTTCCCCAGCGGTGCACGAAGCATTCGAAGGGGGCTTCAAATTCCAATCGATTGAGCTCGAGGGTGATGCCCGGATATCCATCAAGGACACGAGCCAGTATCTTTCTCAAGACGTTGCTTTGCACGACGATGGAATCGAGCTCGATGTGTTTATCAGGTCTCAGGGAGGATTTGTATCGTGCAATGACAGCGTATTGCGCGGACTCGGCATCTTCGATTGGGGTTCCCAGTTCGGCAGGGTACTTGGTTGTCCACTTCCTAGTTGAGGGGTCGCGGTAAACATAGTGAATTGTCGATTTGGTGCCAGCGGGTGGGGGTAGACTAGGCTCTTCAACTCCTTGTTTGCAGTCATCAGCAAGTTTAGTATCCATTTTTTCACTTGTGCGTGTATTTGTATTATTCAAAGGTAAAATGAAGATTCCGATAAAGGATTGACCTTCGTTGACAGAATTTATAGAATAAAGGTATGTGTCATAGGGCTGTTGCCTAGTCGGTATCTAGTTAAGGAAATGCCAAGAACTACATTGAGTGTTCGGTGAAGCTATTTGCTGTGAGATTGTGGAGACAAGTCTTATCTTGGATTGGGTGCGAAAGGCGAATTTTTAAAATACGCAACGACTTTGATATCTACAAGTGGATCAAAATCTTGACTGTGTAAGATGCAACCACTAAGGTGTTGCATACCCCTATGGTAGAGATAATAACCCTACAATGAGATTATAGATACCCGCAAGTAGGGTTGTTTCAACCCCAAAATAAGGGTATTGCCCCTGTAATAGAGTGTCTTGTACCGCTAAAGGAGGGGGAAGTTCTTGCTGCTCCGTATAAAGTCCAGTCACGTGAAATAACTACCTATGACGTATTTCTGTGGTCCATGTCCTCCTTAGTTAATATTATTATATTAACCTCAATGTTATAGCCTTTTTTCTTTTATCAAAATTGGGGTTGAAGTAATAAATTTGATGGTTTGTAAGTATCTTTTTGGAAACTCGTTTATAACTCACACTTTCTTTTACCAATACTCTGCCCCCTTCCCCTGGCTGTGGAAGAGAGCAAGCAGCCTTGGTACATCACCTAGTCTAGCGCGTTCCTTTCTTTGAGTTTACTCCAAGAAAGCAGACCAAATAACGATCTCAGCTTCTTTCCCCCCTAGCCTGGTTCATATCTGTCCCTACGTAAGATTCAACCTATCACCCTACCTTAGGGGTATGCAGCACCGTAGTGACGGCATTCTTCTTTATAGCAGAAGTAGCGAATGGCTATTTTGCAGTGAGCACGGCCGGTTCGTTTTTGATGAATAGGTCGTCGACTGATAGTATATGAATTACAGTAGGTACGCCACGCCCTTTACTACATTCGGCCTGTGGGTTTGCATTTGTTATGTATTCGCATTTTCAATATACCGTTCAATTGTGGAGTCTATCTGTTCATGACTAGCAAGCTTCATGCAAAAATAGACCCGTCATCTACTCGAGATCTTTTGATACAGTTGTACTTTGTTCATTCACGGTAGAACACAACACTTCCATCTCTTCGCTGAAATCCAACATTATGAATATGCTTTCCTTACACCAGGACAGGATGGTCGATTGCACTTGTAGTGTAATTCGTCAATTCAAGTGGAGAATACTGTACCACAAACTCTGCATCGCCCCGAAAGTGACTGTCCCTGCAACTTATGCAAAGACGCGAAAATATGTTTTCGAGACGATCGAGATGTCGGCCTAGAGGCGTGTGCTTCAGATTTTATTTCTGAAGAGTAGTAGAATAAATATGGCTCGTCCATGTATGTGACTTGGTGTGTCTCAATGTTGGAGGGTAAGATTATGAGAGGGTGCCATCAAATGGTGCGAGCTATGTCTTCTTGAACAATTGAGGAGGACTAAACAAGTTGGTGACAGGAAGAAAAGCCATCCGTGAAATTTCTTAAAACTACTTTGGAAAAATAGTAGCAGTGGCTCAATCCACTAAGATGTGTGTCATCATTGTCATCGGGCTTTGAGGACTTGCTACATTTCCCCACTTATTCCCCAACCTTGATAACAATCTTGCCCACAGTTTTTCCTTCTTTCAACGCCGCAAATGCACTTCCTGCATCCCTCCACTGCACCACCTTCCCCACCGCAGGTCTAACCCCCTTCTCCTCAATTAACCTACACCCCTTTTCTAACATCTCGCCTGTGAACATGAAAACACCATATACGGTTAATCCCTTGAAGATAATTGGGCCGATCAAATCTGTCTTTTCGCTCTGGGACAAGAACCCGACTAAACAGACCATCCCACCATGGGCAGTAGCTTTGATGGACTGTTCAATGGTGCTCGCGCCAGCAATATCAACAACGATGTCCGCACCGTGACCGTTTGTTAGGCGGAGCACCTCTTCGCCCCAGTTTGGGTGGGTTTTATAATTCACAGTGAGAGTTGCGCCTAATTTCTTCGCTTCCTCTAATTTCTCGTCTGAGGATGAGGTTGCAATGACAGTGGCACCGTAAGCAGCTGCGAGCTGCATGACGAAACAAGAAACACCCCCGGTGCCTTGTGCGAGAACGGTTTGACCGGGCCTCAAGCGCTTAGGGCCGTAGAAGAGCGCATGCGCGGCAGTGCCGATGCAAGCTGGAAGAGAAGCGAGCTCTTCGAAAGAGAGGTGGGCCGGGGCACGGATGAGATCGCTGTCTGGCTATAAAGTTGTGAATATCAGATTCAGTTCTAGCCACAGACAAAGATTGAATAAATTCTGACGTACCAAGATGGCATACTCCCTCAACAACCCGTGCACATTTCCTGAACCCCTTGACGCCACAGTAACAGAGTCCATCAATGGTTCCTCGCCGTTATATTCCCACTTCGCCCAGCTGGTGCAATTAATCACGACCTTGTCTCCGGCTTTCCATTTGCTGTTTTCGCCTACAGCATCGATTTCCCCGGCACCATCGCAAAGTGGAACAAGATCTGTCCTGTGAGGTCCGGGATATATAGGGTCGTGAGCGAGGACTGAACCGAATGTTTGTTAGTGATAATCCAGATTTTCGGATGGCGGGCACCTTCACCCATCATATCTCTGGCATTTAATGCAGCAGCCTTGATTCGAACCAATGAATGGCCCTTTGGGATTTCTGTTGGCTTGGGAACACCATTTACAAGCCTCAGATTCTGTAAAGCATCGACCGATTGCCAGGAGTACTGGGTTCGGCCGTGCACTTGGTATTCAGAGGGCATGTTAATAGCAGCGCTTTTGGTAAAATGAACAGTTGAGTAAATAGGTTTAGAATCGATGATGGAGTGGTGTGAAATGATTAAAAGAAAAAAATTTGGTTATTACTGTATCTGATGTTCTTTTATATATCATGGGCAATGGTGGTGGGGAGAGGCTAACACTGTGGAAGACATAGACTGGCAGGTTTGTGCACAAATATCAGATTACCAATTCAACTCCGCTGTAACAAAGCCAAACAACCACAATTATACCGTAAAGGTAAACGAGGCGTCTATGTATGCTCCATTGAAAGTGATCCAGAGGGTTTCATTGGAGAAGGTGGCCTCATGCGATGGGCTGCGGAGCTCCACCTCGTAGTCTGAGGGCTACGAGGTGGATTCTGACAAACCGAGTGGACCTCAGAAATCAAGCAATGAAATAAAAATCTTCTCCCAGCACATGCAGGTAATTGCAGCTGTACATGGAATCATGTTGCGACTGGCGGAACTCCGACCTGCTTGATAATCGGCTCCAGTTTTCGAAATGCGCTTACATGGCAACTCTACATTGGCTTTCCCTCAGGCGTGCTTCCCCAAGCTCGTTCAAATTCAGCCCATCCACCCACAGGCTCATCGCACATCTTCAAGTCACTGATCACAAAGTCGTAGTACCCATCCTTGGGTAATTTCCCTTTGCACACTGTTCCACCCATGGCGACATTAATGAGTATCCGGAAATCCTCCATCCTCCTAGTCCCAGCAGGGATGTTGCCTTTCATTTTCGGCTGGCCGTCAATGTACCAAATCATCCTTCCTCTCCACTCGGGTATTCCTTCCTCCTCTATCCATGCAAAGCCGAAAGTGTGTGGTTGTTGCGCCATATTGGGCAGTGGGGTTTCAATAACCCGATGCTTGTTCCAGTCCTCGCCGTTGTAGTTGCCCCAGTGGAGACATGAATGGTTGATGCAATCACCATTCCAGCTCTCGAATATATCGACCTCTCCATCAGTCGGCCATTGAAATGGATCTTTGGGCAACATCCAAAACGCTGGCCATATGCCTTCTGCACAAGGTGGGAGCACAGTCACGGTTAAGAAGCCCCGTGAGCGCGAGAGCGTTTGATGCGAAGTCAACCGAGCGCTTGTGTACGTTCCATCTTGTGCCAATGCTCGCACAATCAGGCGGTTGTCATGATGGAATGAGTTAGCGGGGGAATCAACGTAGTTCTGTGACTCGTTGTTGCCCCACCCATGGGCACCGAGTTCGTGGCGGAAGTTGTTGTTGACGGGCGTGGAGGCGTCGAAGGAGGGTTTCCAATACACCTTCTCCGCGTTCGTAGGTGTTTGGTTCTGCGGAGACGGCTGATAGGATAGAGGACGGTTTGTAGGGATCGGAGGAGGGTGTGGTGATGTAGGTTTGCTATGCTGTGGAATCGGGGGCGGGGAGAAAGCC
>JAAZQE010000538.1:0-20676 GCA_013620735.1 Clavariopsis aquatica | reverse complement strand
GTGGGATGTGCGCGCTGGGAGCTTCGGCCCCGCGGGTGAAACATCAGGATTCGTTGGTGGACTCGAATCTAAGCTACAGATTACTTTTAGCAAATGTTGTTGAACGAATAGGGTGACCAAGATTCAATGGCTGTATGTTGTGGTTCTCGTCATGGTGCTTTTAGGTTTAGTGGAAGAGAGGAGGCGGCTCAGCTCTACAGGTTGGGTAAGTTGTGTTATGGATATAATCGTGATTTCGGGAATGCTGTGGTATACTAGACAGCATTATTGAGAAACCTCAAATTCATAGATGCTTTTAGCCTAGCATGAAAGGATTGCATAATATGAAATAGATTGTGCCACTAGCAAAGTTCCAGATTGGTTGGACCATGGTATTCCCGATATTCTCTGTAACACTATTAACAGTGGTGCATCACCATGCATAATTCCACAGCCTCATCCGCACCAAACAGAGTCACAGAAAATAAGCATTGATCCACCCGACCCCATTGGTACAATATGATAAGAATGAAAGAACAACTAGGACAGCTAAACAATTTACCTCACTCCATCATGGTGCTCGCTATAAGAACATTCCCACTCCCATCGTACCAAGCATCACGCCCTCTCAAATCGATATAATCTACCCACTCATCATTTTCCACACTAAGCGCTCTATCCATCCGTTCAATCGATACCTGCGAAGAATGCCCATCAAAACCCAACGAGCTTTCGCCATCATCCGATTCCTCAACAGCAGAAATGAGTGAGGGTTCCGACATCGTTAGGATAGGAGGAGTTCCGCCCCTATGCCCCTCCTCTATCCCACTTCCCAAATGTACAATACCACTATAGCAAACGTACTGTCTAGTCGGAGCTCCTGAGAAACCATGACTTCGAACAGACCAGGTCTTGGCTTGCAAATTCAAGCCAAAAGCCCAAATCGTGATATCCGGTTTTGTCATAATAGCCAACTCACACAAACCACTCAGACTTCCAATCTTCGTACCTCGAACAGCTATTGGCCATATAGGATTAATGGGGTCCCGGTGGCGTAGCGTACATGATTCATCCCACCAGTTGAGCCAGTGGTCCTTTGTACGACCAGCCGTAGTAAAGGGTGGTGCTGTGTACACGTCCCAACTCTCTGCATTTTGCTCCTGTATTGAGAGTGTGAAGAAATCGGGAGGTATACTGTATAGTATAATAGAATCGCCAAATGCGACAACGACACGGGCACCCCAAGTCAAATCCGCAGCAGCTATATATAAGCGCGGTAGCTGGTTCCCTTCGGGAGGTACGAATACAATTTTCCGTAGGAGCTTGGTAGGCCCGCCTAGAGGAGCGTCACAGCCGAGGAATAGTTTTCCGGTTGGAGGGTCGATGAATAGAATGTGGTGGCCATCACTGAGTGGGATAGCGCGGTAATGGTCGCAACAGGATGCTCCCGGGCGTCGAGTACTACTCTCAGTTCCAAATGAGCTCCAGAATGAACTCAAAGTAGGTGGGATAAGGAAGAATTTATGGCATATAGCTGGATGATCATTGGGATGAGCGGCACTAGAGATTAATCGAAGCTTCTTCGCCGATTCGAAACCTGGGCGTGGAGACAAAAAGTAGAGGTAATCGGACGGAGCAGTGAGTGGAAACCATCGACTCAAGCTTTGGCCCGTGAGGGCATCAATCCAGTGTAGTTCAATACCAGCCGAGCATCCAAAGGCGACGCATCGACGCTGTGGGCAAATGGAGACGCTACGTGGGGGGTCATCCTCGGAACACAGGTGACGATAAAAGGTTGTCGTTCCGCTTTCGATTGGGATATTCCATGTACAAGTCCCTATGGATTTCGAATTAAATCTGTGTTTTAACTCTGTGGGTGTGCCTCGAAAGGTCAAGTTCCATGTTTGATTGATATAATTCCGATCATACGTACGATGATCATCAGTCCCTTGCAATGAAATAGCTTGGTAGTTGGCGTGTACGTCAACTGAGCTAAAGATTGAATGGTCTTGTTCGTCTACACTTTGATGCGGGCGTTGGCGTCTGGAAGAAGTAAGGTCGGCGAAATCCATACCAGCGTCATATTCACTTGCGCGGCTGGTAATTATTGAAGTCCTTGTCGTGGTCCTATAAGCATGTCCATGGCTTTCAATACGTAGCTCGACAGGACTGTCAGTACCCGCTTTATGACCACACCGGAGCTCGCAGACCATGCCCATTCTCCCTTCAAGTAGCGTGGCAACTGAATGTCTGCCTGATGAAATATCCATACTCATGGCAAGAACTCTCCTTGGACAGTTGACACTAGTAAGGGGTCGTAAAGCCCCACCACGAAGATCATAAATATGAATTAACGTGTCCCTTGCAACAAGCAACAACTGTCCACATATGCTAGTCGTGAAAACAAGTCCACCTTTGTGACGGCCAGTGGATGCGGCATACCCATTTGCTAAATCTGCAAAATCCGTGTGTGACACTTCTTCGATGGGAATTCGACTACAGTGTGTATTTATGCCACTGCCTGTCCACGATGATGATAGAGAGCATTCCCTTGAAAGGATTCGGCTTAGAAACCACTCTTCGCTCATATATTCCGAACTAGAAGGGTTGATAGTTTGTGTTTTCTGCTCGAGATCGGACTCAGCGCTACTCCACCACCCACCCCGGATTAACATGGTAACAAGTAGGGCCTTGTTTAGGCTCGCTCGCATCCAGATTCCACATGTGTGTCGAGCTGCATTGAAGTCCTTGGGGCCAAGGTAGTTATAGATTTGTTGTAAAATCTCCGTGGGAACCCTGTATGCTGGTGGAAATTGTAAAGGTGCCATAACGTCAAGCAAGGCACGCCACGATCTACACGTCAACCGCATTTTCTTCCGAGAAGTGTTATCTAATAAAGGCAAGAAAAGTGCAACCATGCAAGGACTGAGTTCAGGGGCCTTGAACTTGTATTGCGGTGAGTGGTGTTCTGCAAAAGTATGGACTTCTTCTTCAAACTCCTCTACGATAGGCTTCTTCAACTCTCCAAGTGAAGGATTAATTCCCAGTAACACGTCGGACATGCTGCGAGTGAAGCTTTGGTCTGTGAAAGGCTCAAGTATACTATGGTCGGAAAGATTAACGCTGTCAAGTGAGAACGAAGCCGACTGAACACGGCGCAGGGAATGCGATTCACTGTCGTATTCTGTCAAACTAGGTAACCGTGAAGTAGAATTACCAAGCGAGCTAGATTGTGCTGATTTCAAACTCGGGCCACTGAAAATGAATGCGCCTGGTGATACAACGTCCATATTCTGCACACTATCGTACAAGGACCCAGATCGTGATTGTACACTAGAAGCACTCGAACCTTCAATTGGACTTCGCGAGTGATACATCGTTGGCATGGGGCTGTTGTTATTGAAGAACGACGTGAAGACTTTATGGAATGGAACTCGTGATTTTGACCGTTTGATTGCCGATAGAGTACTTCGTCGATGCTCAGGCTTTGTAACACGACTGGTGGATTTGTGATATAGTGTATGTTCGCTGTGAGAAGGGCGTGGGAATACATGACAGAGGGCCTCTGGCCGTTTCTTAGATGGTATTGGTATTCCATTAATGCTGTTTGAGCCCAATGGTAACCCTGAAGTTTGCCTCTCCACATTCACTTGCGGATCCTGTGGATTCTGTAATCCCCCTTTTGTATGCGCAGAAGGTTCGGATGAGTGAGGCATTCGCTCAACCTGGGACTGAATTGGTGGGCTTAATGATAGGGTGTGTTCGTGGGGCGACTCGAAGTATGAGGTGACTGGTGGAAGTGTAAGATCCAAAAGAGGAAGTGCTGGCGCAGATAGGGTTCCAGCCACTCCCCGAGAGAGATAAATTTGAGAAGACGTTGTTCTGGCCCCCGGTTGGAGGCACGGTGAAAGTTAGGATCAGGCGTTAGCAATTATTGTATATAGGATCGTGTTGCGACTTCAATGTATGATAATGTAGGAATAAACGATTGACGAAGATCAGCGATTTATGCCTGTGCCGATGCTGCGAGAAGATGACCGGGGAAGATATATTTAAGGGAGGATGCAGTCTGCAAAGTGTGAGAGTAACAGGAAGTATAAGCAATAAAAATTTGTTATAGGGTATAGAACTGGCAAACAGGAAGGAGAAGATACATGTATTGTAAGAAGGTACGATCGGATCTCAATCATGTAGAAGAAGGAGCTTTACCAATTATGTACTACTAGAAGGAGTTGTTTTACTCAACAAAGCGAGTTCTAAACTTCTTGTTCACTATTTACACTATGCATCGCAGAGCTAGTCTGAGATCGCGCCGCCTTGTTGACAATCCAGACATCGTCCAAACTTCGTAAATTATTAGTTTTACTTCAAAATAAGGTGGACGACATACTTACGGCATTATCAAACTAGGATTTTCAAAGCGCAGACCGCTTTCTCGAGCCTCGTCCAAAGTCTGGCGACCTGCTGGCAGCGCACGATACTGATTTTGTGAAGAATATGCTCTTTCCTGAATATTTTGTGCCAGATCAAAATGTTCAGCACGCCGGAGGCTTCGCAAGGCAATGAATTTCATCAATGGTCGGTATGTTCGACCATAAACATATCCGAACCATAGAGTAGCAATAACTAGTGGCGTTATGAGCGCTGCTCGCTTAAATGCTTTTTTAAGGGCAAGTTGGCCTGCAAGAGTGACTTGGAAAAGTATAACTCCAACAATAGCTCGGTCGCACATCATGGTCCATCCTTTGCCTGTCGAATGTTGTCGATGCTCCATGGCATAAAGCAATTGGTATTTGTGAACGAAGTGTCCAATCATGAAATAGGCGAGGCCAGTAAGTAAAACTTTCCACGAATCCTCTAGGACACTATAAACCACACAAATGATGAAAATTAGAAGCGTTTGGGGTAGGAAGAAGCCGTAGCTGAAGACCGGGGGTTGAACCAATTCCGCATAATCTATATCAGGTTGTTAGACTATTAGTGAGAGGAATTGTTGAGCAAGTAGGTTAATTACCTCGAGGGGTTTTGGCACCCATTAGGTTGATCGGATATAGTGTTAAAGCGCCAAATTCAACCAGACGTAAAGGAAAGAGTCCAAAACCTTGAAGAATGATAAAATTGGTGTAAAATCCTAAGAGATTTTTGAGCGATTCGGCAAGAGCATAGGCAATACTGGTCGCGCTGTTGAGCTGCTTCCCAAAACGTTCAATCATGTCGAGTAAACCAGAGGCGGTCCCGAGGATTGTGAATACAATAAAGAAGTTGAAGAACGTAAAAAAGAAGTTCTTTGATATTAAGGAAAGCTCCACATCGCCTTGCGAAATCATGCCTTGCAGATTTGCCAGCCCTACATTGCGATTAGCACCATGTCAAATTTGTACGCCATCCTACTTACAATCATAAAGATAGGGAACAGCAACGTTGATTAGAGTGATCGATAGCGTTGGCAACTGAGTGTTGACGAGGGATCGCAACACCTCGTTTGCTTTCAAGGTGTTTGCTAACCCAGGAAATACTTCGTGTATAGAACATATGTTCAACGCTCCTGCTATTGGTATCATCAAAACTGTCCAAAAAATAGTAAGAAGTCCGATGAGAGCAGTGATAGACCAGGCTCGAAGCATTCTCTTCGAGCGGGGGAGATAAGTGTTTGACCATACAACATCCGACGGCGCCGGGCTTCTGTTCGCTAGCAGTTGCAGTGGAGAAGGATCTAGAACAGCTTGAATAGCCATTTGAGCACTTGCAACGCTGTCCATGGTGATAAATGCTAGCGGAGTGGGCTCAAATCCTTGTTTTCGTAGAGCTTTGATTTCTTCATCAAACCTGCGTAGCTTTTCTTCGTAATAGTTGATGGCATCGACATTTTTGTACCGCAGCTTGAAACGGCCATACCATATTTTTGCTAGTGGTCTCCGTGAGGCATACGAGATTCCGTAGTCGGGGCCTTGATTGGTTTCAGGAATAAGATGGCTTGCTTCGTTGGAATCGTTGTTTTCAACTTGCCCATCATCTTCTGTTGGTGTTGGCTGAGCCATAGGTAGAGTCTCGAGACTTCTTTCTACGTTCTGTTTTCCAAGATAGACAGTCCAGGCTTCTTCTAGCTTCCTTAATTGTATGTTCCTTTGGGCCACGCGATCATCCAATTCCTTCCAATTCCTACACAACGTAACACTTTCCACTTTTCCAATCTCTAAGTTCTCAATAAACTCTTTGATCTTGTCTTCGGATCTGAGGTCTAGAGGTATACCGGATAACTTAATGGTACGATCTGTAATAGTCGTTTGGCTACCCAAGTATTCCTGTCTGATCTCGATAATTCTTCTCGTCTCAGAAACGATTAAATAGACAATCAGCCCAGTGAATAAGTAGGCGAAGACGAGATACATCCATAAATAATCTGTGTAGTATTCATAATCGACAGCCCCAGCTGTCCATAGAGAACGGGTCTCCATCTGGTCGAACATGCCGCCAATGGTTGCGTTAGAGCCCGGTGGTAATGGAGGTTTCTTTTCCCCTTCTTTATCCTTGTGTGCATCGTGAACCGGCTTGATCACGGTCAAAGCGAAGAAAAGAGTTACGATAAGGAATTTGATGGCCATTTTGAAAAATGCCAGGTACTGCAACTCAGTGTTAGCACAGCACAACAAGCATTTTAAATCCAGTAGAAATCCATACAACAAACGCATCCAGACCAGCTGAAACTAGAACTTGTTCTTCTGTAATTCTCCATAACGGTATTATCCAACCAAAGAAACTATCTGGAAGCTCAGGGAGCCCGGTGGATTGAGCGCTTTGTCTTTTGCGTGCAGCGTAGAGACCTTTCCATCGTGGTCGGAGGAGCTTCAAGGGACTAGTTAGCATAGGCGCAATAAAACCCCATAGTTCGTGAAGACGCACACAGAATGTCAAGAAGGCTCCTAGACCAAGCGCAACAGAGAGGTAGATCTGGATCCGGATGTCTCTGTGTCCGGTGGATCCTGACATGTACTCCTGCCCGCTCTTGCAACCATCGTTATCCTCACTCATTGTTGAGTGGCCGTCGCGACGGCCGCGTTTGGCGGTAGATACTGGGAAAATGCGGTGTGGCGGTCAAACATGATCCAGTGATGAGTTGTGACGCGTCGGTGAACTTTCAGGGCACGTGCAGAATTAGCTCCTGATGTCATGTCAATGCGCGATTACCTAATCAACTCACTCTGAATCTCACACCTCGATTTCTCCTCACCTACACTACTTGCCTTGGTGATAGACCTGCATCCTTCATTCAGATGGCACTCGTCGTGAAGATCTACCACTTACTAATAAGTACTAACTTGAACCTTTCTTTACTCTTGTGATGGACACGTTAAAGAGCTGGATGAATTCGCAAAGCCAACAACCAATCATCAAGAAGCGGACGCTTTTCATCGAAGTAAAGTTGAATGACGAAGCAGACCAAGACCCTCTTGTGCGCAACGACAATATCAGACTCGAAGTCCGCAACTGGCTTACTAGTAATTATCCAAAGTTGAGAGTGGGCCAACATATTGACACCAGTGGGTCCATAGGTTCCGAGCATTGTTCCATCTCAAGACGTTTCCAGATGTCCGTGATATTAATGTAACTTTCGCTACTAGGAACATTTTCATGCCACGATCATATCCAGTGTATAGAAATTACCGACCACTCTGCAGCACTAATCTTTCCGAATGAGACGTTTCACAAGCTGGCTGACTGCTATCTCAGCATTGCAGTATATGCTCTCTGTTCTAGCAAAGACGAGGAAATGTCCGATGACCGACTCGAAAAGGAAGACGGTGATTCTACCTTGTTCAACATCACTCGGCTTCCCCATAAAGATATCGATGGACTTTGGGAAAGCCTTGTCTTTGCAGAGCCCATTGCCGAGGCTTCCCTCCGGATCATTACGCGTATGATGCGGATCTCCACCTCTCTCGACCCTGCCACATTTTGCTGGCACAATCTGGTTTTACTATTCGGTCCTCCCGGGTCAGGAAAAACCACACTTGCCCAAGCCTTGGCCCAAAAACTCAGCATCAGGCTGTCTCAAACATATAGCAGTACGAAATTGATAGAAGTTCAGTGCCATACCCTTCGTAGCAAGTGGTTTGGAGAAAGCAGCAAGCAGGTCGGGAGGCTGTTTAAAAAAATACAAGACATATCATCAGACACATCGCTTCTCACTGTGGTTTTGATTGACGAAGTCGAAAGTCTGGCGGGCTCAAGAGAGAAGGCATCAAAGGGGAATGAGTGTAGTGATGCAATCCGAGTAAGTTGGATACCACATCTGCCGTGTTTCGGCTTAATTTGCCGATCGTGAACAACTCCTATGTATAATGTGAGACTGTAACCACGGGGGTATCGATAGCTAACGACAAGTTCAAACAGTCCACGAACGAACTCCTTCAAGGACTCGATAGATTGCGTACAAGGTCAAACGTTGCCTTCCTGTGCACTAGCAATTTCATTGATGACATTGATCCTGCTTTTGTGGACCGGTGCGGGATCAAGGAGCGTGTGGGACCGCCCAGCACTAAATGCGCATACACGATTCTTCGTTCGATGCTCAACACGCTCATCAAAAACGAAATTATCTTCTTCGATACATCATATCTTCAGTGTGATCTGATCAGGGTTGATTCAAACGAGGATGCCCACATCCGATTGTCAAGCCCGTCTATACATACAAACAGAGAGTCAACCCATGATTACGCCGTGGGCAACCCGCTCATACCCGAGCTAGAGTGGGTGGAACTAAACCTGTTTAGTCAAAAAGATACAGCGCCGTGGAGACTTCGAGAAATCGCGATTAAAGCTGGAGAACTTGGGCTTTCAGGGCGTACGCTTCGTCGACTCCCGATGCTTGCATTGACAAAATATACCGTGGACGAGCCTTGCGAACTGCGTGATCTTCTCTTCGCGCTGGAGAGGGTCATCGATGAGGAAGCTCATAGTGGGAAGAAGGAAGACGTAGTGGCAGGCCCGGAAAGACGTGCGGGAGATCTAGAGACTACCGACGAGCCCGACAGCATGTACTTTGATGATTTAGTGGGTTCGCCCTTGCAAAGTATTTGAAAAGTGGAGTGCTTGTGCATACAGGGCAGGGGCATTGGGGGAGGCTAGATCAGAATTTCCAACTTAGCGTTGAAAAGTGGAGGATGGAGGATGGAGGATAGGCGGATATTAGCGAAGTTGCAAGCCCTTTGTTGTTGATGGCTCCTGGCCCTCGAACATATTTTCGGACCACAAGACGCATATCCCCAGGACAGTAGAACAAAAGAACCGGGGATTGTACTTCTCGCATCTACAATTATTAAATTTGCCACCTCCACACCTGATGTTTATTTTCAAAACGCAGATATCTCTTGCGACCCACGATGGTGCATGCAGTAGGAGGGGTGCAGTCGCGCACACCCACTTGCTCCACAAGCGAGTATCGAGACGCGTCACTTTGCCTTCTCGAGCCACTAGCATCCGCGCCCTTGATGTGCCATGTGGTTCCTCGACCTCAGTAATACCGAGACTGGACCGCGCTGTGTGCTTTGGATTTTGGTCTTGGGAGTCGGTAGTATTTTTGCTGCAGGCCAAAGGAGAGAGGACACGGAACATGCCCCCGGCGTCGAAGCTGAAGACAAAGGACAGACCCAGCACATGGCAGAGCGTGTCAGATGCTGGGCTTGCGGTGTTACACCAACGGCTGTGGCTGGGAGAGTGTGGGAGCAAAGACAAGCATCCAAAGCTTAGCTTGGCAAGGCTTGTCTTTGGCACGTTGGCGGTATTTGTGGACACACTCGCGGGGCTCGCGGGGCTCGCGGGGCCCACGCGGTCTCGAACACGCTCATTCGGTGGTAGGCAGCACTCGTTTGAGCAGCAGTCCATGGTTCGCACGCTGACGAGGCCTGGTTGATGTTCTCGCTGGCGGGGTCGCGGCCCTGGGGGTGGCATGGAACAGGCACACACCCAACACATGTCGTTCAGCACAAGTCGCCCAGCATGTCGCCCAGCGTGGTCATCAAAGCGGATGGACTGGCCAGACGAAACAAAGCCCACATCTCAAATCGCCGGCGCTTCGAAGGGCCCGTAAACTTTGGAGCATGATTGGGTAACCCTGGCAGCCAGCTGCGAGCCCCGATGTCTCACGCTTCCCTCCATGGAGGACCCGCACCGTGCCCTCCCGCGCGCCCACGCCGCCATTCTAGGGTGATGGCAGCTTCTTCTTTGCATCGCCGCACCCGCCCTTCCTCTCTCCTCCCAGCGCTCTCTCTTCATTGCCTCTCACCGCTCAACCCTGGCGGCACGTCGTCGTCCGCAACAGCCGCCCCTCACCATCCCCGAAGCCCACAGTGCCGCATTTGGACCCACCAGTGTATTCTCAACATCGCAGTCGTCCTGTGTTCTCCAGGAACGCCCGCTGCATTCCCCGTCCCCGGAATCGACTTGGCAAGCCAAGCAGTGGCCGATCTTTACTGGGCAGCCTTGTTCACCATCCTTCGAACATCAAGTCGTGAGTCTTCTCCCCTCGAGCCCAGCGCCCGGCGCAGAGTAGCACATTGGTCCTCGCTGCCTGTTCCCCTCTCCTACGCGTCCTGCCATGGTGTTGTGTGCTGTCATGGCAAGAGCATTGTGACCCACGAGCAAATTCGCATAGCCACGCAACAATCAACCCCACCGCCGTTTGCCGTCGTCCTCACCCGCGCAGGTCCGATGCGGCTTGCTGTCCTTGCATCGTCCGAAATGCTGACAATGTCTTCGAGGACTCTAGATTTCGTGCATCGCCACAGCCGTTGTCCCTCCCCCCCGGGCCCCTGCTCGACCTGAGACAGTTGCGCGTTCCGATCGACGACACACCCCTCGCAACACATCAAACATCCAGACGTATTCCGCTCTCGACAGATTTCGAGCTATCGCGCCTTGCTTTCTCGCACTCCGTGGGCACTTTTCGCACTCTACAGCAACATAATCCTCTTCCTTCACATTGCGCCTATATTGCACGCGCTCCACCTCAACCAACCCTCCAATCTCCGGCCTCGATACCTTCCGAACAAATTCTGCTTATCGTACTGCGGACACAATTTCCTTGCAGTTGGTTCGTTTGGCTGTCGCGTTATTTTTGGATCTTGAGAACAACAGCGAACCTGGCGCTTGTTGACAGGCTCACCGTAACCGAAACCCAGGCGCGGGTAGCCGCATGATGTGTGCAGTACAAAGAGTATGACTTCCAGTCCGGCACGCCGTACTCCCCCCCCATCATCCTCCCTGTTGAGCAGATCGTTGCTGTCCAGACTTAAATCGCCCCTTCAGTCCAAGACGCGCAGCTTCTCCGACTTTTACATAGTACCCGACGACCCCCACCGCCAGTACTCTCCCGGCGACTTGATAAGCGGAAGCGTCATAATCAAGATTCTCAAACCCCTGAGGATAACACACTTGGTCATCTCATTGCATGGATATGCACAGGTCTTCAAGAACCCAAACTCTCCAGGGGATGCATACAAGAGCTACAGCAGCACAGTAGCACTTGGTAAGGGCAAAAAGAGCGGGTGCTATTTCGGAAATGGCTTTGCTTCGTTGTTCGAGGATGAAGGTGTGTTGTGTGGCGAAGGAAGATTAGGAGAAGGAGAATACCGTTTTAATTTCGAGCTTGAGTTTCCCTCTAAAGGCCTGCCTAGTAGTATTGATGTAAGCAAAAGTCCTGCCCCCTTCCAAATTTGACATTTCACTGATAGGGTTGGCACTAGTTTGAGCGTGGTACCATTTCGTACATGCTGACTGCTACATTGACACGTCCAACTACTATCTCACCAACTACGTCTTGCGATACAAAGGTTTTCCTCATGGATGTGATCGACATAGCTCCTATACCAGAACCCAAGCCGCGAGTGATTTCCCTGGAACCCATATCACGGAGATCAAGACCAAAAACGGCCCGTAAACGCCCAAACACTATCGATACAATGCAAGGAACTGAAGCGTCTGAGTCGACTCGAAATGGACGTGTGGCAGAACTTCATAGCGTAGCAGAAGAAAGCGACAGCCCAGGAAGCCCCGCGCCGAGTGACGTGAGTTTTGAAAGCCATCTAAGTAGTGGAAATGCTTCTGGGACCGAATATGGGATCCGTTCGGTGAACACTACCACAGAAGGTGGCTCAATGAATGGGACAAGGGCTAGTTTCAAAAACAAGACCATAACTGCAACTATCGATGTTCAAAAGGGTGGATTCTTGCGAGGTGATCAAGTGCCAGTCAAGATATCGGTCAACCATACAAAGCACGTCAGAAGCCTCAAAGGTATCATTATCACATTATATCGCCAAGCCAGGGTTGATATGCACCCTGCACTGCCTGTCGCCCCGAATACTAAGGGTGACAAAACAAAATCCGAAGACTACTATCCAAAGTCAAGAACAGGCCTTGGTGGACTATCTCTTTCCTCGGCTGGATCTAGCCATCTCTTTCGAAAAGATCTTTCTCAGTCGTTCGCGCCGCTGTTTGTCGATCCACGGACGCTTACTGCTGAAGTTAAATGTGCAGTACGAGTTCCTGATGAGGCATTTCCGTCAATATCCAACGTCCCTGGTGCCATGATTAGCTTCAAGTATTTCATTGAGGTTGTTGTGGACATTCAAGGGAAGCTCTCGGGACTAGATAGAGTCTTTCCCAATGCTGGCCTTGTCAGCGTTGGAAATGCTGCCAACTTAGGACAAGCTGAAGATACTGCTAGCAGCACATTCTCCACTTGGGGTGGCAACTTTGCCGATACGGATGCATTACGCCGCGAAAAGGGAGTGATCTCATGCGTGTTTGAGGTAATCATTGGTACCAAGGACAGCGAGAGGAACGGCAAGCGGAAACAGGCTGTCAAGGATACCCAACAGCCTAGCCTTCATGAAATCCCTTTTGGTCCAAGTGATGGATCTTACCCAGAGGGTGGAGTCGACCAGGATTACTACGGTTATGGTCAGAATGCTCAATACTATGATCACTATGCCTACGATGCCGCGTATGAAGGCGGGTATTACGAGGCTCCTGGGTATCAAGACACTGATGTTCCTCAATCAACCTACCAGAGTCATCCGCCAAACCCTGAGGCTGAGACAAGTTTATCTGAAAAGGAACAACTGAGGCGAGCCGAGGCTCGTCTGCTTCCCTCCCAGCCTCCTGGCGCCGCAGGCACCTCCGACCCATCGGCGCCGCCAACAACCCAATATGGTATACCTGCCTCCGCTCCAATTTTACCAGAGGACGACGATCCAAATCCTCCGTATTTCACTCTCAATTCGTCGTCGTCCTCACATCCTCCACCCCCTCCGTTTCTAGCTGCATCCGGATCATCCCGTGTACCATCCGTATCAGTCTCTTCTATACCACAACGGCGACAAAATGAAGATGTCACTCGTTCGTCGCATACCATCAACGCTAATCATCAGCAATCACTAACACCCTCCATTACTATTGGCGGCAGCGAAGCCCCCAGTGCTAAACCCCTCCCTCCCTTACCTCCACCTTCTCCGGCGCCGGGTTACTTTCCTTCCTCTTCATCGCATGTCCAACCAACAGACGACAAGCAAGAATTTCAACGAAGAAGGTTGGCGATGGAAGCCAGCGCCCCACCCGAAGAAAATGACGAGGATAGACTCCAGACACAACTTCCCTCGGCCCCACCAATACAAAGTCAGCTCAATAGTTTGACTCCATCTGCACCTGTGCTAGGGGAAGAAGAGGAAGCAGAAACAGAAGAAGAGGGCCTTGTTGGCGCGGTTAGGCCTGGTGGAAGAAGTAATGATGCGAGCAAACGAGTGAGTGAGGCGCTGCCTGTGTATCAGCGATAGCACTACACCTCTACACAAATTTCTACCTTCTCTTCCTCATATCGACGGTAGACGCATGTGTAAACATTTTGGCGATCACGGTGATGATCTGGCGTTATACTCTCTATATATTCTTCCTCCCTTGAGTTGTGCCGGTTGAGGGGAGCGATAATGCATATTTTGATACATGGTTTAGCGAACAAACCTGGATGAAGGTGTTAATGGCTTGAAATGTACTGGGTCCTTTAGGTATTGCTTTGGAGTTATGATACCTGGTAAAATGAGAAATGAAATGAAGTTAGCTTATATTGGTTGCCTGCCTGCATGAATTCATTCTATGATATTCTTTTCTTGTATAAGTATTGATATTTGGGTATAGTGATTTTGACCATCTTAGCATTCTTCACGATATCATGAAGAGCTATAATAATACACCAGCCCATAAACACATAATTCAGGTTCTCTCATACACGAACGTCATCTCCATTCCTTTCGCACAATTCGAAAACAGAAGGCCTCGACCTTGCTCTCAATCTTATCCACAAACAGGATACACAGCACCTAACAGCTCAACTCATTAGTGACTTAGCTCGCCGCTCAGCAACACGCTCCATATTATGGCAGTGGGCAACATATTGTCTCGTCATGTTAGCTAACTTGGCAGCCATTTGGTTCTCGATGTTGGTTCGTTGGGCGAGCAGGCGGTAGAGGAGGGTGAGTTGAGCGTCGTGGGAAGTGGAGCTAGGGGTGGTTAATTGGGCATTATGAGAGATAGGTGTGATTTGGTAGGAGGAAGTTTGATATTTTGTAGAAGGTAGTAAGAGGTGGTAATCGTGGATGCAGGTACAACTAATATCTTACGATTTCGCCTTATGCTCATCAAAGAGACTTGTGACATGCTTCTGAGCCTCACCCCGCGACTGCTCGTATGACTTGAGAGTGGCAGCTTTCTGGGAATCGAGACGTTTCTTTTGCTAATACACTGTTAGGTCGTGACACTTTACCCATATCTCGTACATTAGTGTATGCAGTTCGTACAGTATTGAATACATAGTTAGCTAAGCCATTGACTAACTTATCATCGGTCACGGAAGACACCGGCGAGTTTTGTGGCTCATTGGCATTGGCATCGTCCATGCCTTGTATAACTTCGTCATAACTTTCGGATGATGAGGTTTCTTCCTTGGCAATGCGTTTGGGGAGGGGGTAGTTGCGGGTGGCTTTGCTGGTTGTGGTGGATTTCTTGGTTACACGGGGTGGTGCCATGTTTGCTAGGTTTGAGTGTTGTATGGGTTGTAAGATGATTAGTTCTGGAAATTAGCGGGTACGATCAATTGGACATCGAGATCCAAGGCCTATTGTGAGTGGTGGTGTTGGAGAACGGGAGTGGTGGTGAGGTCTGATTATTTATTACTCTTCCCCACACTCGCGCCAAGATTTCGAGGCCCGTGCATGACTGCACCAAAAATTTCCGCGTCCGAACACCCTTCTCACAAGCACTATCAATTCTTTTACCACAGTCTTCATAATGGGTCTCGCAGGGCCAAAAAAGTACTTAATCCCTCCGCTCTCTCCTGAAAATCACTAGATAATGGCTTGCTAACCTTCTACAGCCGGACTCGCATTTCAAACGACCCGCGCAACACGCACTGGGCCAACAACACCTCACGCTTCGGCCACCGCATTCTCTCCGCGCAAGGCTGGACTCCCGGATCCTCTCTTGGTGCCGAAAATGCCGCGCACGCATCCCACTACACTGCTGCCTCGCACTCACACATCCGGGTTCTCCTCAAGGAAGACACGCTCGGACTCGGCGCGAAGCGGGGCGCGCAACACAACGATAATTTTGGAATAGCGGCACTTGAGAGCGTACTTGGGAGGCTCAATGGTAGAGAAGCTGATGTGAAAAAGGAGGAGGAGCGGAGAGCGGATATTGAGCGAAGGGGGTTTGTCGCGCAGAAATTTGGGTTTATGAATTTCATTAGCGGCGGGTTTTTGGTCGGTGACAAGATCGAGAAAACGATAAAGAAAGAGGAAGCTGGGGATGTCAAGGTTGAGATCAAGGATGAGGATACTGAGGTTGACATGGCTACCATTACGGAGAAAAAAAGGAAGAGATCCGGGGAGGATGATGACGAGCCGAAGCTGAAAAGGAAGAAGAAGAGTATGAATCTCCGCGCTGCACCCGAGGAAGAAGACGAAGCCGAAACACCCGCAGAAGAACAATCCTCCAAATCCAAATCCAAGTCCAAGAAAGACAAGAAGAAGTCAAAAACCTCCACACCCTCCTCCTCCGTATCCCCTGCATCCGGTCCATCAGAACCTCTCTCCGACAAAGCAAAGCGGAAAGCCGCACGAGCCGAACGACGTGCACGGAAAGAAGAGAAGCGACTCAAAAAAGCTCTTAAGAAGGCTGCCAAAGAAGCCGCCCGATCAACCTCTGACTCGACATCCGGCTCCGAGAGTGACGATGAGGCGGAAACCACAACAAGTGTTACAGCGCCCACGACTGGTACTTCGACACCTGTCGCAGCTGGAATCACATTTGGAGCCGGTGGGCGTCATGCGCATAGACGGAAATATATAATGCAGAAGAAGATGGTGAATTCAAATCCGGTAGCCATGAGAGAGGTAATAGAATGTTTCTATCTTAATGGTTGGACTGATTTGCTAACGAAATTCAGATTCTGATGATCAAGACTCCTTCATGAAAAGTTCACGTTACCCATTTGACAGCATAGCAAGGCGTTTAGTGTTCCTGGCATATTTGGATCCTGCTTTCCTATTTATTTATTTTTCCCCCCACGTCTAAGTGTGATTAGATTCAGAAATATCTAGCGAAATTGATATCCGGGACCGAACTCTCTGTCACCCAACCAAGCTAGTAAATAAATAGACTTGGTCGATCATGCCACACAAGTTAGCTTTATAGTTCTAAACAATTATTTTTAACTAAGTTGAAGTATCGCTGTACAAACCACTCCCAAGATATCTACAGAAGAGAACAAAAAAGATCTATCTTTTTTGCTAGCTGGCTAGGCCAGTAGCCGCCAACATCTTCGGAATATTAACTATATAAGACCCGCGTCAAAAAATCTCGCAGTAACACGTTCATCAATATATCATACAAAGAACTCGAAGGACAGGGCAAGAACAACAACCTGGGAGGAAACCAAAAAAAACCCACAAAGTCAAAGCTGTAACTCTATGCGAATTGGCCTTCCCATGGCCTCCAAAACTTCCACCCTTCTCTCACCTCACGTTCTATTTTTCTCCGCATCCCGATGCCTGGTACACCAACCAGCCGCTCAATTCCTTCTGTTCCTTCTGCCCTCAAAAACTTCTCTTGGTCAATTTCCTCACCTCCCTCTTCTTCATTTCCGTTATGTAGGACCGCGGGCCAAAGTACACCAACTCCGTCCCCACCCAAAGTGGTCTCGAACTTCTCGAACCCTTCTCTTTCAAGTTTAATTTCAAGGCTGTCGAGAATCTTGTGCTTCAGCTTTGTCCCGGTGGATATTATAGAAGCGCCAGAGTCTATTTCAGAGCTAGCATCCGATTCGTCAGACGAGCTATCGTGGTGGGCTCCGTTGCGATTTACATCATTTAGCATGATGGGTTGAGGCTTTAGGATCGTAATGGCGCACCCTCCACCTCCCGCCCCAGTAAGCTTCGTCCAGCCAATGCCGGTGTGATCAATAAGTTCGCGGATTCGCTCTAGTTTGGGATGCGACACACCCAGTGACACAAGGAGGCCATGATTAACTGTGATCAGATCACCAAGGTGTTTCAACGCAGCAGGAGAATGCTGGTCGAAATTTGGTGAGGTGAGAAGTTCATGGGCAGATTCGGTCACGAGTCCGATCGCGTTCAGGATATTCTCAGTTAGCGCGGGGTGGGCAGCTTTGAGAGTTGCAACCTTGGCGACTTCCGTGGCAGTACTGCGCGATTGGCGCGTGTTCACTAAAAGAAGAGGGAGCTCGGGGAAGCTGTGAAGAGCGAGGACTTTAGGAGGTTTGTTGTAGTCTTGTCGTTGGAAAAGAACCGCTTTGCCACCAGAGGAAACCGTGTTGTCCACGCCCGAGGGGTTGCCGTGTATGCACATTTCACCTACGAACGCCCATCGATTAATTCGTTCAATCTGGAGTTCGCACTCTTGTGGTGGCTGATCCTGGTGTGGCCCGCTCAGGGCGCGAATCTGGAGGAGAAGCGCAGCACTAATGCAAACCGATATGCTGGCGCTGCTGCCGAGTCCCGCCCCAATCGGTATTGTTGAGCGAAGGGTATAAACGCAAGGCGCGGTTTTTCGTGAGGCGAGGGACAGAAAGAGGTACAGGAAGGAACACGCAGTTGAATGGTGTATTTTGCGCAAAGCCTCCGAGACCTTGGGTGAGACAGCGTCGATATGCGGTTGCATGGCGGTGATGAGGTCAGGGTCGAGTGATGTTACCAGGTCATAGTAGTACTTTTTCTTGCCAGGTGCATTGAAGGCGTCCCATGGGAGGTCATCGAGGTTCCAGGTGTGTTCGAGTTGGATATCCGGGAAGCGCATGGTGACGGTTCGGTGCGACTTGGAAAGTGAGGAAACGAGGAGATAGGACCGTAGAGAAATGGCAGCGGCAATCGCAGGCTAGGACGAGTGAGCATTTGAAAGATGTCGATTGTATTCCAACACATACCTTTCCGTAGACCACAGCATGCTCTCCATAAACAATGACTTTTCCGGGCGCAGAAACCATAAACGCAGGCATCATAGGTGATGACTGCTTCCGCTTCGAGGCCGGAGGGCCTCCGTTGGCCGAAAGTGTGGGAAGCAATTGCGAAGGCATGGTATCGATGGGGGAGGGCTCTGGCGTTTGAGTGGCGTGAGACACGCTGCGCGTCGGTTTAAGAGTTGCTGCGACGCATTGGTGGTCAGCGAAGGCTGGTGGACAGCATGGCAGTAAACGGCGCTCAGCTTACCAGGCAAGTCTTGGGTTTTCCTGCGCATGGTACCATTGGCTGCCATGTTGGTGCGGTCAAGAGGTGGATGCGAGGCACGAAGGCTGACTTGTACAATGGTGGCGGTGGTGTTGGTGGTTGTGGTGGGCGGTTTCAGGAGCAGAGTGTTGACTTTCATCATTTCTAAGCTTTGACATGGTCGACGCCTCCGCTAGCGTGGGGATCCCCCGGGCTTGCCTCATGCAGGAACTCCCGCAACCCTGGGTTCTAGAAGCCTATGCGGACCAGCCGTTTACTAAGAGGGCCATCCACCTCCATCCTGAGTCCCCAATCGTCGCAGCAGCACATCATTCTCCGCTGTCCCCAAGGTCCATTCCACCTGGATATGCACGGCGTCGTCATTTGGTCGCGGCCTGGCTAACAATATCAAGCACAGCCCCTTTCTTTTGGTCATTGGCTAACATTTCCCGCATCAATGCTCTGTCCCACGCCCACCAGGTTTTTGCAAAATTGCCGGGAATATCCAGTCATGCAGCAGCAATAACGCTGTGCACTTGAGCCGGGCAATACTGCTAGTAGATAGACACAGGGTGTGCATGCGCAGAGTGCCACACTTGCCTTTTGGTTTCCCTTTTGGTTTCCCCTCCAGGTCAGCTACAGCCTTTCCTCTCGGATTCCAAGGCCAAGGCTGGCTGTAGTTACGAGCTGAGCCAACTTTCAGCATCTCGGGGCCACCGCTCGTAACCCTCTTCACCGTCTTTAGTATTGTGATTATAATTCCCATCTTACTATAGTTGAGTGAGGTTGTGTCCGACCAATCTGTCGTGGCATGATGTGTCCGTAGGCACTACCAAATGCTTCGCCACAAGGCAACGCAATGTTTCCGGAAAGAGCTGGTGCGAGATTCAGATATAGCAGATACTTGTTGTATTCATAACGGATTTTTTTATAGCAAACTTTATGTGCTCATGTGCATAGCCTTGTTCCATCGCACACTATGCACTACCAAGCATATCAAGCCCCTCTAAATCTGACTGCATACCGCTATGGTAATATATTTTCAAGAGAAATGTATCACCCCCTGAAAATTGTCTTCCGGATAGTTGTAGAAATGAGATTTGCAAGCAAGAGGTCGATGAGACTCGACAGGATGTTTCAAGGAACAGATTCCAAAACTATCCACAAGGAGAAGAGAAGCCATGTCCGAATGAAAAGAAGTCATGCTGTACAGCTTAGAAACAGAACGGAACACCACTCGACACGAGATTGTTGCACGAATGAGTTTAGCTGAAACTGTCTACATCTGGCTTTGAATGATTACTTCAACATATGATCAGTTTTACAGCAGCTTGGAGCCATTGTTGCCACGTCCAAGGCATCTATTTTCCTCTCGTCGAGTCCCGCGCAAACTCTCGATACCTGAGTATGCAAAGCCTACTGCATACAAAGTTCAGTGATTCCACACCCGGATTTCTACTGGAATGGTTCTGAGGCGTGATATGATTGGCTTCCACAGTTCATTGCTCCACCCCACCCCTGCCACGCTAGGTCAGCCTTACGCGTGAGCGAAACTGTCCTCAACTCGAGCTGTCATCGTAGCCTCGACAAACCTCCACATCCACCAAACTGCCCATCATGATCCAGGTCTTCCTCCAGGTGATTATATTTCCAATTCTTCGGCATTGGGAATTTACTAAAATATTGACAGCGCCTTGCCCGCTGGCTCGACCGGCCCTTTTTCCCATGGAAGAAACTCGTTATCGGCTTCTCGCTCGCTGAGTTCGCGTTGGAGAACTGGCTTCTCTTCCGCCAATACAACGTTCTTCAACGGAAAACCATCCCGAAGGCTCTCCAAGGAGAAATCGACACGACCACTTTTGACAAGTCCCAGGTCCGCAATCCCACAGTCCCGCAGTCCCGCAGTCCCCCGCACCCTCCACACCAC